>JAEHOD010000126.1:0-37500 GCA_016834595.1 Chlamydomonas schloesseri | reverse complement strand
TGTGTCAACTCATACCCAACCCATGAGCCATGGCTCTCGGCCGAACGTGAGCGTCGGCCTCCAGCGGGATTGTAGCGGGACTTAGTGTCCCTACGGGGACACCACACTCTGGCACCGCATCAGGACGATCGAGGTCCGCAGCGCCGGTGCCTGGCTGCCTTGGGCAGGGGTTCCACCCCCAGCCTTGGGGTGAAGGTGTTTTGCTCAAAACGGTCAGCGGAGAAGTTTTTTGGGGCGACCCCTTTTAGCCGCTAACCGCCGTTCCGCTGCCTGCCCAAGTGCCTGCCAGGAGTTCCTCCCACGCCGGCTTCACGTTTGCCCCCTAGCTCCGTAGTGCACACGCATCTTTACAGCATTCAGGTGAATAAGCCGTTAAGGGGTTGCTGGGCTGCTATCTACAGGGTGTCAGGGTGCACCGGTGCGGGCCATTGTCATTGGTGTTGGGGGCTGGGGCTCTGGGCTGGCGCAGCGGCTATGGGAAAGCGTGCTTTAGGTTTTGCGCGGGTGCGTATCAGCGTATGGGTGGGGTTGGGTGGGCGTCGCTCCCACATAATGTTTGTGTGAACCCCATTCAGCAGCTAGCACCCATAGATGTGACCTTGTACACCAGGGTAGGCCAGTACGGGCCATGGTGCAAGATACGGGCACACTAGGGTACTGCAAGGGCGCGGCTATGGAGTAATGGAGGCCAGGAGGCGTCCTGGGGCTCGGGCCCGCCGCTCGCGGCCACCCGCGCACGGTACCGGCAGCAAGGTATTACGCCGTAAAAGCCTCGCGCCTGGGTTACGCCGGTTTCGCGCCGCAGGTTCTCGGGTGCGCTCTCTCTGTAACAGCGTGTGCTGCAAATCCATAATATGGGATAGCTGGCTGCTGTGACGCGCGGCGAATGCTGCCATAGGCAAGGGCAAAAACCGATTAGTTGGCCTGTAACCGTTCGGCCGCCCGGCTGCCCCTGCTCGGAAATCCCACGCAGTCCACAGCGCCTGACTCGCCTTCCAAGCCCTCCGCGGGCGCGTTCCGGCTGTGCTGCACGGATCCTGTTGTTCCGGGTGCTGGAGGAGCCGCGGGAGGTGTGCGCATGTGCCCGGCGCCCCAGCGACGATTCGCGGGAAAGCCCGCCCCACGCCGGCACCGGGGACGGCAAGCGTTTCGACAGTACTTTCGCCCCCCCTTCAACTTTTTTTCCAGCTGTGCGTGTCAAACAAATTGTTACAGCAGGGTTACCAGGGTTACCTGGGTGTCACTGCAATTGTAGAGCTTTGGCGAGACCCGCTCGGCCGCGGCACGACTGGACATGAAGCGCTGTTTTACTGGGTTGCGCCAAACTCGGTCGCCCACATAAACTCAGCGTGACTCGCTAGAAAGAACAGATACACCTTTGCTGATTGCCTCCCCGAAAACAGTGGAGGCTACACGGCTTGCCTAGGTTCAGCGCTCCACACTTCGTTGCTTTTCCCTGCGTTTGGCTATGGAGAACTTTGAGGAGCTGCTACAGGTGTGGCAACGCGACTACGCCCAGGGCGGGCGCTTGCAGCGGGGTGGCCGCTGAGCTGGACCTGTCCCAAAAGCATGAGGCAAGAAACTGAGCTCGGCCTCACGCGCTGCTCTTCCCCGCCGTGTGCGTGCAGGTCGTTCCTACCATGGTTATCGAAGCGCGCGCTAGCTGGGCCTCGACTCACTCGGGCGCGGCAATGAGCTTCAGTGATATGGACGCTCTCTTCGACGAATTTGATGTCGGCGACTTCCCCGCCTTCAATCCCCAGTTCTCCGTGACCTCAAAGCCTAGCGACTTCAGCTGCGTCGGCGCCAGCGCTAGCGCTGTTGAGGTGATCGGGGTCGGCCCCCAAGACTTGCAGGTCTATGTTCTGGCTCCCAACTGCGCGCCTGCGCACTCAACGCTGCGTGTGGATTGCAAGACGACCGTAGGGGACGTCCGCGCATTTATCCAGGACTCTTTTGGTGAGCTCGCGCGCTGCGGTGCGAAACTTTTTTTCGTATCCTTGCAAAACAGAATTATGCTTGCCCTGTTTTAGTCGTGGCGATTATTTGCCATTGTCATCTTCACACAATAGGAGGCAGCAGAGGCGCGCGCAGAAAGGCTCACCCACGCCCGGTCGTGAACGCAGGCGTGCCGCTGGCCTGCCAGCGCTGGCTCTCGCTGCTGCGCCAGCCCGCGCCCGGGAGCAGCGGCAGCTGCGGCCTAAGCCCGGACGGCTTCGGCATGACGCTGACCACCATGATGCTGGAGGATGACCGCACCGTGGAGTCCTACGGCGGGCTGACTCCGGGGGCGGCGGTGCACGCGTCCGTGGACTCTGCGCCGGCGTCCGAGCACCAGCCCGTGACCATCGCCGCCGCCGCCACGGCCACCGCGGCTGCGAGCGGCGCTGCCTACGGCTCTGCGGCGCAGTCGCCCAGCGGCGCCGTGCTGCTGGTGAGCGGGATGAGGGGGGCTGGGGAGGCGCGGCCGCGCGTCACTTTCGGCCACGACTTTGTTTCTGCAGCGCGTGGGTGACGCGCATATAACGGGATCCCCCCATGGTACGAGCAAGAATGGTAGTCCCCTCCGCGGGCCTCCGCGCCACCCCCCAGCACACCGGCCAGACCTCCACCCAAGAGCCTGCGCACACTTTTTCACCTGCACGCGTGCCGCTTCCCCCTCCCTCTCCCTCCACCCGCGCCCACACACACACACGCACGCGCAGCCGTGCGCCCTGGTGCTGCAGCCCTCGGGCAAGATCGCCGCCACGCAGCGCCTCATGCTGGCGTCGGAGCCGGCGGTTGCCGGCGCCGACGCGTACGCTGCTGCCTCGGTGGCGCCCAACACCAGCGGCTGCTGGGAGTACCGCTACACGGACGAGGGCACGGCCGCGAGTGCGCAGAGCCTGTTCGAGGCGGACGTCTTCTCCACGCACTGCCAGGTGTCGACCGACCCCCGCGCGGTCGCGCAGGACCTGTGAAGGGCGGCACGCCCAACCCCCGCAGCAGGCGCAGGCTGCGCGCGCGCGCGCACAGCGTGTACGTGTGCGTGTATGTGTGTCGGGTGTAAAAACATGTGCATGTGAGGAGACAAGAGGCAGGGGAGGCGAGAGAGCGGAGGGCTTACCAAGAGGGCCGGCTTGTTTTGTGTGCTCGCTGATGACTGAGGAGCTGCGCCAAGGTATATTAGCGCGGCATGGGCGCTGTGTGTCTCGTGCATTTGATGAGCTGTGTGGAGGTCGATCGTGCATGTTGCAATGGGAGTGCTGGCATGGTGTGGGAGGGGCTTCACGTTTCTGGGCGTGTGACGAGTAAAACAGGGAACCCGAAGAGTATGACGACGTGCAGAAGAGAGGCTGGGCCTTCTACTGCTGCTACGTTGATTTGCGCCGCATGCCTGTGAAGGGTGTGACACGGGGCGCTGTGGATCTGAGAACGCAAACAATGGGATTATGGCGGGTTTTTCGTCTTTTCATTCATTGGCATGCTGCAACTGAATGCTTGGGCCCTATGTGTGGGGCGACCGGCACGGGGGCAGCGCTGTGTTTGTTCCCCGAAGCAGCCTGGAGGTTGGCCTTTTTGCCTACGCCCCGCCAACTTATTCATCCCGGTTCTGCTTCGTGGGGGCGGCTGGTGTGCGGAGCACCGGTCTTACGATGTGGAGCTTTGCCCCCACCAGCGTATGCTGCGGCTTCTGCGTGGGTGCTGATTGCTGAGGCTAGGCAATCGGGCAGGGGTTGTTGGGAGCGCTAGGGTATGGAGATTTCGTGGAGGGCGAGGGGAGGAAGAACGATTTTCAGGGTAAAGAGCTGCGATAATTGAGATTACTGGCGCAAAAATTGCGCAGGCTTTGCCGACGTGGCGGCTGATTGCCTGCGCCGACACGTAACAAAGTTGCGCATGCACAAGGTGCTGCTGGCTGGCTGGCTGCGTTGAGAGATGTGAGCCTTGCGGCGGGGCGCTAGACGTACCGTGGCTAGCGAGCTTCGCGCCGGTCGCTGTTTCCTGGTGCGGACGAGCTCGGGCGAGGCACTGAGTAGATATTGAGGCGACAAGGTACAAAAACAGGATAAAGCCTCACCAAGCACCCACTGCCAAGCGGGAAGCGGTCCATAAGGCGCCACCTGGCGTCGCACCCGATCCTACACGCGTTCCTAAGCATTGGCTGGGTAGCTGCTTCGTGATTCCTGAAGATGGCGGCGAGAAGAGCGGGTTGGGGCCTGGTGCCCGCGCAGCTGGTTGCGTGCGCGCCCAAGCCCACCGCAGCTTTCCGTTTGTGCTCTTGGTCGGGTCATAACTGACGCAATGTGCGGCTTGGCTAAGGAATAAGGGAATGGTAATGGTTCTGATGCAAGGGGCTAGGTCGTGAGGTGGAGGCTGCTCCTGGGTAGTAGAGCGCTGCTTGAGAGCAGTATTCCAGTGCTGCTTTTGTCTCAGGCGGGGTACAATTGTGTGTGCGTGTGTGTTTGTGGCGGGTCGGGTTGCGCGGCCGTACGGCCGCGCGCAGCGAGCGCCGTGCGTGTTGGAGTGAGAGAGAGGCGCAGTGGATGCCGCATCATGATGGTGGTGTTGCCAGCATGCAGGTGTGGGTGTCAGCATGCGATGTGCAAGCCATGCGTTGCTTTCTTACGTCTGACTGCTATACAATGGACCAAGCCGCTGGATGATGTGCGGTTCGGATTTGAAGCAACGAGGAGAGGTCGACGCCTAGTAATGGTGAGAACTGCCCAAATGGCTGTATGGATAGCCGCTGTGCGCCCCCCACCAAACAACCTAAAATTAGGGGGGTCAGGTTTGCGCCACCAGCTAATAATTTCGTGATGAGGTGATGTCTAGTTTAATCCCAAAGAAATAATTTGTGTGTTGCATGTTGGTGTAGGACTGGTGTTGTGTATGGGTTGCGCAGTTGGCGTAGGGCGTGTGCAGAGTGCCGAATGGGTACCTGATTTCCAGTGGGACAGGCACGATAGTCATGCAAGAGCGCTACACGGATGACAGACGCGTCACGCGCGACGCGGTTTGCCTCCTGTAGCGCGGGCCGGGTTGCAGCTGTGAGGGCGCCCGAGACACGTGTGTGCATCACCACGACGCATCGCATTTCCTGTCGTGCACGGCCTGGTGCTTGCGTGTGAGCTCAAGCGGGTCGCTGACATGGCGCGTTAGGGGCATTGGTTGGCGGATTGTGGTGGTCGCGGGTGAGAAATAACAGAGATTCCGTGCGCGACGGCTGAAGCGGCAGGGGCGGTGACTAAATAAAGCACAAATGTGGCTAAACACACCGCCGCTGTAATTTACCCCCATTTAGTTTCGGGCCTTGAGCCCTTCACTGGACAGAGCGCTGCCCGGCCCGCGACAGAAGCTTTGCCTCCTGCTATACCCACGGACCGGGGTGTTCCAAAAGCTCGTGCTGCCGCGGTGCGGCGGTGCTCGCCACCCCCTGTGGTCACGGCGTCAGAGTGCTCTCCCAGTCCTCCCCCCCTCCACTTCACAACCATTTGATAAACACCATCCTATGGATGGCTACCCCCCCTCGATAAGTCCGTCAGCGGTTCCATGGTGTGCAGCTAGTCTTGTGACCTGCAGTGTAACCCGCGGGCCCCGGCCCCAGCCCTGGTGCAGCCCGGTGGGTGGCGGCGATGTGATCGAGGGCCAGGCGGCCAGCATGGAGAGCTGATTGAACTGGGCCAGGAGAACCGCCGTAGGCTTGGTTCAGGGGAGGTTGTCGGCGCTCTCGCCAGTCCAAAGAGGCTGGTAGGCTGCAGCGGCCGTGTTTCGGGCCCGGGACAGAAGTCTCCCCACAGCTGTAACATGAAGAACCCTGAGCGGGGCCATCGGTCAGAAGCGGTGCACCCTACATGACCTCACCCCTGGGGCCGAATGGTCGTGGCCTAAGCCGAGGTGCCAAGTGCGCAACCAACCGACTGCGACGCCGGTCGCCACCAGTTCAAGCCACGACCGTCAAGACGTATAACTCGCAGAGTGGATTACGCATTTGCCGGGCCGCGACGGGCAAAGATGGGGGATTTCAAGCGGCCGTGGCGCGCAGCTGAAGCGCAGTGTCGAGTTCCGGCTCTTCGAGCAGCACCGGCCTGCCACGCTGCCTGCAGCACCACGCAAATGAGCTCCATGATCGTTATAATTACACCCGCAACGGCGCTGCCACTCGAGTCCCGGCCAGATTCGGCTGACATTTGTCTTGTTGTCCGCCTTTTCGCTTGTCCAACCGCGTTCTCCGCGCCTGCAGGCCCAGTAGCGCTAAGCCGCACACACACAGGCTTGAATTAAAACCCCGCATCGCACGCGGTGTCCCAATTCAGTTGGCCTCGGCCCCAGAATTTGCATTTCCGTTGGGCGCGCCCCTACTCGTCGACGACTCAACGCGGCGCTTCTCCAAGGTGATGCTTAGTTATAGTAGTGCGGCCGATCGTGCGCGTCGCATTATGCGCAGCGGGCAGGAGGGCCGGGCGAGGGCTGGGAGCGCAATTGTTGCAATCGTCCGCCTCACGACGGCGCGCGCCGGCAGCGAAGCGTCAACGCGTACAAAAGTGCTGATGCAGCCACTTGAAGCGCTGACTGCCGCCTTACCGCGCCGTTTTGTCACCGCAGGTCAGCCTTGCTGCTGCACGCTCGATTTCGCCATGTCGACTCCCCCCAGCCAGATGGTGTTGGGCATTGCCCTGTTTCGCTCAGGTGGGTCCCTCTCACCCAGTCACTTGTTATAAACGACGTAGTAGTGCGAAGTAAGGGCTGGGTTATGAGCCGCCGTTGGGGCCTGAGCCGTCGTCAGAGCCAGCGGCCCTCGCCGCAGCTTTGATTGTTCCACGAACTCGCGTCATAGATGTGCGTCCTGTTTGTTCTGTCCTGTTCATGCCTAACTGTCTGACACGCACTCAATACTCCTCATCCAGGCGAGGCGCCGCAGCACTCCGAGATCCGCGTCGACCACACCACCACCGTGGCCGACGTCCGGAGCCACCTGCACCAGAAGCTAGGTGAGTACGCATCTGCTCAACGCAGACTATATAGCGGATCCCACGCCTCAGTGATGTACTGATGTGTTGGAGATCACAAAGTCTCAGTGGTGTGTGTGTGTGTGTGTGTGTGTGTGTGTGTGTGTGTGTGTGTTTAGCTTGGTTTAGTTTGGGCTGGTAACCACAACCCCCCCCCACACACACACACACACGCAGGCGTTCCTCCCTCCCGGCAGCGCTGGCTGGCGCTGCAGCAACGCCACGCCGGCTGCCAACTGTACATGCCCGCCGGCAACGACAACACGCTGGCGGCGCTGCTGCTGGACGACAGCCGTACACTGGCCTCGTACGGCGGCCTCCGACCAGACCTCGAGATCCACGCCGCCGCCGCCGCCAGTACGGCGCAGGGCTGCGCGCCGCCGTCAGCAGAGACCATGGCGGCGGCGGTGGTGGGCGCGGCCGCGCCGCCGTCAGTAGGCATGATGATGACGATAGATGAGTGCGGCGGTGGCGGCGGCGGCAGCGACGGCTGTGGAGGCTTCGGCGCTGGCGCCGGCGCCGGCTTCTTCAGCGGCTTCGGCAGCGGCGTGAGCGGCCTCAACAGCGCCGCCAGTGTGGCGGCGGCGGTGTTTGAGGACGAGTTTGCGTCCGCGCCCCTGCCGCCGGCGGCGCCCATCACCGCCGCGCCACCCATGCCGATGACGGCGGCGGCGGCCGGCCTGGCGAGCGGCGCGAGCGACAGCTGTGTGCTGTCCGGACCGCTGGGTGGCGGTGCGTGCGCCTACGGCAGCGGCAGCAGCTACGGCAGTAGCTACCAGGGCAGCAGCAGCTACGGCGGCTACTGCCACAACGCCGCGACCCAGTCCGCCACGGCCGAGTTTGCGGGCCTCATGTTTTCGCGCGCGTCGGCGCCGGCGGCGCCCGTGGCCGCGATGGCCACCGCTGCAACGCTGTTCGGGCTCCAGCAGGGGCCGACGCCCGCCCAGACGCCCGCTGCCCAGGCGCCCTTCCAGCAGCATGGGAACCTGCAGCGGTGTCCGCCGCCGGCACTGTTTTCGGCGTTTGCGTCCGAGTGCGCTGCTGGCACCACAGCCACCGCCGGCGGCGGCGCTGCCACAGCAGCCACTGCTGTCGTCATCGGCGGCGGCGGCGGCGGCGGTGAGAAGGATTACCAGTGGCCCTACGGCGGCAGCGCCGCCGGCGCCGGCTCGGGCCGGCTGCTGCTGCGTAGCTCCGTCTCACACCTGGTGAGTGAGTGGGGCGTGGCGGTAGAGCGCCCCATGCGGCCATGCGGCATGCAGCGCACTCCATGGCAAACACACACACGCACACGCACATCGCTCAAGTCTTCTGCGGCACTCCCACAGCAAACAACGAGACCCCGCCACCTACCTAGAACCTATCTATCTAGTGCCGCTCATGCCCCTGCTGTGTGCGTGCCATGTGCCCCGTCGCTATGATTGACGAGCGACACCCGGGCGGGGCTGGCCACACATCCCCGCCCGCCCTGCTGGCCCCTGCACACATACACACGCACGCACCTAGCCTAACCGCCCGCCGCCCAACCGCCCGCCAACCGAACCGTTGCAACCGCCGCAGGTGCTGCAGCCCTCGGGCTCACTGGCGCCCGTGGAGCGGCTGGTGGGCGACCGGTACGAGTCGTACGAAGACCCCAGCGGCACCAACAGCCTTTTCCTGATGTGATGGATGACCCACATCACGTCATCACATGGCACTGAGCGCATGTCGGTAACACTGATGAGACTGCTGTGGCGGTTGCATGCGGTACCGCGGCCTGGCGTACGTGCGTTCGGCGCATGTACGGTATGCGGCGGCGCCAGCGGTATGTACGACGAGACGAATCTTACTTCGAGCTGATTGAGAGTAAGCGCGAAGACCAGAACAACCAAGAGAGAACTGCAGAGCGCTTCCTTCACGGTCGCAGAAGAGCAAATAATAAGCACTGACAATGCCCAATGGAAGAGGTCACTGAGAGGTCCGGTTTTGAGTTTACCGCAACTAATGTCAGCCCTGCACGTACGGCGGCCCATGCGCTAGCGGCGCTAGCTAGCGCTGTCGCGCTGCTGACGTGGCTTGTATGATGCTGGCGCCGCCAGGGTTGACTGCTGCGGATAGATGTAGCTAGCTTCTCTATATATTTCTGTGGCCCCAACACGTACGTGTCGCCAAACACGGCTGCCTGCACAGAGGCCGTGGGGCTAGCAAGATGGCGACATGTTGGAAGCAAGAGTCAGTCGGTCAAGACTCATCACGCACGCCACTACTCAGTTTTGTGTTTCGCATCATGTATGATGGGGCGCTGTACTAGCGCGCATCCTAAACATCATTTTTGGCTCGAGTGCAGCGTGCGTGCGGGTGTGGGCCTAAATACTGCTGCTATTACGCGGCTGTCTAAGTGTATGTAGCGTGTGAGTGTTACTGTGCGTGTGCAGTGGTTCGAAGAGGCTGTGTGTGTGTGTGTGTGTGTGTGTGTGTGTGTGTGTGTGTGTGTGTGTGTGTGTGTGCGTGTGCGTGTGTTCGTGGCGTGCCCTCTTGGCACCTAATTAAAACTGCAAGCGCCCAGTGACGCCAGCTTGCGACCGCCGCCTGTGCACGGCTGTCGCCTCGTCCTAAATTCCTAAATGCAGCTGCGTTGCCGCTTGTTTGTTGTGTTCCACGTACGGCGGTCGATTGTCCATTCTCACTCGTGGATGGATGTGATGAGCGCGGTGAGGCTGGTGTGAGATTCTCCGTGACTGCGTACGTCGGCAGGTTGGTGGTTATCGTTCTTTTTGTGCGTCGGAGGCGCGCACTGCCGCTTCTCAGGCAGACAGGTGCCGTGACGCCGTGATGATGGTGTCCCATGTGCGTGCTATAACCCAATCACGCAACAGGGCATGCGTACCGCAACAAACCACGCATTAGCAAACACAAACAATCATTGAATGTATGGGGGTATCCTAATTCGCGTGGGTACTGTCATGAGGCACACATCGGGCGCCGACTCGGGCACACAAATATTTATTCCCCCATTCTGCCTGGCTGCACAATCCAGGCCGGCAACCGTCCTAAATTCGGGGTTGGTCCTTGTGTGCATGTAACCCTCCCGTGTGCTTGCGCCGGAGCAAGGCAACTGACAAGGCTTCGGGTGTTGCGCGTGCCTGCTGTGGTGCTTTTTACGGTGCCGTGCGCATGAAGTGGTGAGGCACCTTGCATGCGCATTCGTACGTATCGGTATGCAGCTTCGTTGCCTGTACATATGGGAACGGCCGCAAGTGGCGCGAGAGGCCGCGCAGGTTTTGCGTGACAAGCCGGCATTGGCAATGTGCGGCCTCTACGACAGGCCATGACACGGGACATGGCGCAAGCGGTAGCACATGCAACTACATGTACTACCAGCCGTAAGTCCGCTGACTTCACAGCACTGGGGATTTCTTGAGGCTAGAATTGTTTTTGGGTAGTGACACGCTGTGACGCTGCCTCATCCAGACGCCGCGCGTGGTTTGAGAGTTGAGACTGTTTCTGTTTCTCGGGCGCGCGCTGGTGCGGGTGTGAGCGGTGCACACGCGAGCTTGGTGTGGGCGCCCGAGCATGATGCGGGAGGCAGCCACGGGAGACTGGGAGTGCGGGACGCATACCTGTATCAGCTGTATGTGTGACGGGGTGGGGGACTGGGGGTGTGCGCGAGCGTGTGGCGGCGTTGGGTGGTGTGCCCTGGGGTATGAAGTACAATCGTCATGGCAGCGGGATGCGGCGGCACGCATCTATCCTGGGCAAGCAGCCCGTGGGTGTGCCGCCTGTTCCCGTGGCTGCCTGCATGAGGGGCGGCGGAAGAGCGTGTGCGTGTCATTGCGTACGGCAGTGCAGCAGGGCACATCGGGCCACGCCGCCACGGCCTGAGACTCTGTGGGTTTCAGCGCCAGGATGTACACCAGGGGTGGGGGGGAATTGGGCCACGTGTTGACAGGTGGGGGCGCCAGCGCGCTCGTATGTGATGTGGCGGAGCCCCCGGCAACAGGGGCAGGCACTGAGACACGCAAGGTACTGGGTAGGGAGCATTGGGCGGGAATGGGTAATACATCTAGGGAAGCAGCCGGGGAGGCTGGTCAGGCGCAAAGCCGGCGCATCTGCCGGGCTTGTAATTTTGAGACCAGAGGCTCGGCACTCCATTCTCCCTGACTGCAGCACCACGGTAACTGCCCAGGCGGCAGGCGCAGTACCGCACTAACCTGCCCAGGCGCGGCGGCACTGAAGGAAGTCGCACGTCTTCAAGCGTGTTTGGTGGGAGGGTTACAAAGCAGGGACGCACCGGCACGTTGTTGTTGTTGCACGCCATCGCACTCCCACACCCAGCATCCCAGCCGCAGCCCGTCATTGCTGACCACTTCACTAGCAGCCGCCGCCACCACCACCACCATCGCCACCCCCACCCCCACCACCACCACCACCACCACCACCACCACCACCACCACCGCCACCACCTGCCGCCGCAGTAGCTGCCTACAGCTGCAACAGTGGCCCCGGGGGCCAACACCACACGCCAGTGCACATGCGGCGCACCGCCGCGGACACAGTCGCGCACACGGCACCGCCCACGACTCCACGACGCGCTCTCGCCCACCCGCGAACACACGTCCGCCACGCCCCTGCTCTCGCGCCTATCCTGGCCCCCGTTGTCTGTACACACACACAAACACACACACACACACACACACACGCCATCCGCTGCCCGTCCTCAAAACCACACATGGCGGCCTCCTTGTCCCACCAAACCCCACGCAAGCGTCAACGCGCTGCCGCCAAACCTTGGGGCCCCGCGATCCCCTTCATAACCAGCTCTGCCTTCGCCGGCACGCCCCGTTCCACTCTCCCAGGTACGTTCGATTATTCTCCTTCACGACAACACCGGCCCGAGTCATCTTGGCCACTGGAGCTCACTCACTCACTCACTGGGGTGCACACGGCCGCACCGGGCCGGCTACTGCTTTGCCCCCGCTCGCGGCGAGGGTGATGATGACGGCGACGACAGCGGCGGCGGCGCAGCCGACGCCCCCACGACCGCAGCAGGCGCAGCAGGCGCAGCAGGGGCCGCAGGCGAGGGCAGCAGAAGCGAGCTTCCAGGCAGCACCTGCCCGGCCCGCCCCGCCTCACCTACCGCAGCCGCCGGCATCGCTGCATCCGGTGGCGCTGCCGCCGCTGCGCCGCCGCCGCCACTGCAGCTGCCGCTGCCGGCGGCGGCCGCGGCCGCGGCCTCGGCCGCCACCGCCGCCGCCGCCGCCAGCGCGGGATTGACGGCGGCGCCGATGCTGGGGGCCGGGCCGGGCGTGAACGTGAGGTCGCTGTCGTAGTCACTGCCGCTGAGGGCCGCCGCCGCCGCCGCGGCGCCCGAGTGCCGCCGCCGCCCCTGCTGGCTGTAGCTGTGCCGGTGGTAGTGGTCGTTGCCGCTGCCGCTGCTGTGCCCTTGGCCGTGGTCGCGGCTGTAGCTGTGGTGCTGGTGCTGGTGGTGGTGGTGGTGGTGGTGGCTGGTGCTGACGCGGCGGCGGTGCTGGTGATCGTCGCCGTTTGACGTGCTGCCCAGCTGCCGGTGGCTCCAGCGCCGGCCCAGGCCGCACATGCCCTGCAGCAGCAGCCGCACCGCACCAACACACACACAAACACACACACACACACACACACACACAGGACGCGTCACGTCACCAGTTTGTGAGGCCACAGCCATGAGACAGCACACAGTCAGCACCACGTGAGACCCCCGGCTGCAGCACGGAGCACCCGGAGCCTGAGACACACATAAGGCACGTGCACATGCGCACGTGTCCGCCCTCCTCACCAGCAGCCGCCGCGCCAGCCGCCGGGACGCGCGCGACATCGCCCGCCAGCCGCGCCGCGCCGCCAGGTGCGCCGCCCGCCGGTACGGCAGGATGCAGCGGTCGTTGATGAGCTGCAGGACGTACGGCAGGTCGTACACGGCCTTGATTCGGGGGTCATTGCGCGGATCGCGGGCCGGATCCAGATCCGAATCCGAAAAATCGGAATCCGAATCCGTGTCGTACAGGCATCGCAGCAGCCCGCGCTCCTCGTCGCCGCCGCCCTCGCTCCACGAGTCCTCCTCCTCCGACATCTCCTCCCGCTGCGCAGCGGCGGCGCCGGCCTTGCTGTTGGCGTTGTCTTTGTTGTTGTTGGTGGTGGTGTTGGTGGTGGCGGCAGCCCGCGGCGAAGAAGGCGAATACTCCTCGTCCTCGTCTATCCGGCTGTGGTGGAAATGCGGGCGGCGCGGCCGCACGGGCGCCGCCGCCGCCGCCGCCGCCGCTGCAGCAGAAGAGGAAGGCACCCCAGGCGGCAGCAGCTGCGCGCTGTCAGACGCAAACGCTGACGCGAAGGCGGCGGCTGCCTGGCCGCCGTCACCCCCAATGGTGAGGATTGTGGACCCGGCGGCAGGAGCTCCCCCGGCGGCGGCGGCGGCGCCAGCAGCCGCAGAGGAGGACAGGGAGGCCGACTTGTCGCCGCTGCCGGCGAGCAGGCCCGCCGCCGCCTCCACCTCCGCCTGCCGCTTGCGGCGCTGCTGGCGGCGCTGCTGCCGCGCCAGGGCACGGCGCGCCTTGCGGTCCGCAGCGGCGCCCGCCGCAGCCATGTCGGACCTGTGTGTGTTCAGTCGCAATCAACCGCAATGTCACGCCGGTCGGCCGAGGCGGCGTGTCAGCGTGGGCGTGTGCGTGACAGAGCCACTAGGCACTAGCCCTGACTGCATGTGTTAGAAAACACGAGGAAGGGGACAAATGCATGAGTGTGCGTGCCCTGCCCTGCCCCCACCTTATTCGCCTCAGGCCCCAAGGGCCTTCGGCCCGCAACCCTCCTCCTCCCCCTCCTCCTCCTCCCCCTCCTCCCCCTCCTCCTCCTCCTCCTCCTCCTCCTCCTCTTCCTCGCCCTCCTCCTCCTCCCCCCTCCACTCTCACCAGTGCGTGAGGCCGCGCTCTTCGGGGCTGCCCTCGATGGCGTTGTCCATAACGAACGCGATCAACAGCGCCACACACATGGGCGTGGCGAACAGCGTGTTGACAATGTCTGCGAGCCCGCAGCCGCAAGCAGCAAGCAGCCATGATAATGATAATGATGATGATAAGCGCCATGCAGTAATAGAATCGGTCTGCTGTGTGAGAGGTGGCGGTTGTCGCAGGCAGTGCGGCTCGGCGTGTCCGGCACAGGGCGTCGCGGTGTCGCTCCCACCCACGGCACCCACCCACCCACCCACCCACTCCACCGACCCATCCACCCACCCATCCACCCACCCACCCACCCATCCACCCACCCACCCATCCACCCACCCGCCCACCACCCACCCACCCACCCACCCCCCCACTTCCACCCACTTCCACCCACCCACCCATCCACCCACCCACCCACCCACCCACCCACCCACCCACCCACCGACCCACCCACCCACCCACCCACCCACCCACCCACCCACCCACCCACCCACCCACCCACCCACCCACCCACCCACCCACCGTTGAAGTGCTGGTTGGAGGTGTGGATGGGCCCCTGGCCGCCGTTCGCTGCGGTGTAGGTGTCGAAGAAGTGGGGCACCGACAGCGCTGCAGGGCGGAGGCAGGGGGGAGGCAGGGGGCGAAGGCGGCCCACGAGGTGGGTGGACGGGCCCCCACAGGTGAGGTGAGCAAGGACGGGACGGCGGCGGCGGCGGCGGCGGCAGCGGCCAGGCCAGGCCAAGACAAGACAAGACAAGACAAGACACAAGAGGATTACGGCATCGGTTTGTGTGCTGGAGTCCCTTATCAACGCGACTTGGCTCAATGCTCTCTCTATCTGTGTCCCTCTCTCTGTCTCTGTCTCTGTCCGTCCCTCTGTGCGTGTGCGTGTGTGTGTTTGTGAACGGAAACGGAGAGAATTCCCCTTGTGTGTGTGCGTGTGTGTGTGTGTGTGTGTGTGTGTCTCTCTGTCTCTCTCTCTTTCTATTTCAGCTCTCACCCATGTAGATGGCGAAGCCCACGATCATGAGGTTGCGGCTGCTGTTCTGGTCCGTGAACTGTAGGTTGGACAGGCCCACCTACACAGCGACAACAGTGCGGATACAGGCAGGCAGGCGGGCAGGCAGGGGGTGGGTTCAGGAGGGGATTGCAAGGATACCTGGCAAAGTGGGATGTGGGGAGGAGGAGATGGAGGGGGTGGGATAGGGCCGCGGCGGCGCGTGTTCGCACATGCGTCCGCACGTTTCCGAACATGAGCTCCACGTGCGCTCCATGGCGACGCGGTGAGGAGGCGCGCAGTGAACCCACTGAGGTGAGGCCCCTGCACGACCACCTGCATCGCCGGCCCCTGACCTCCCTGCGGTCCCACTCTCCGCCCCTCCCTCCCCCCACTCTCCCTTCAGCCCCTCAGCCCCTCAGCCCCTCCCTCCCCTCCCCTCGCCCGCCCGGCCCAATACGGTGATATTCAGTAGCTCGCACAGGCGGCTGCGTTTCCCAGCTGCAGCGCAGTCGTGTTCGCACTTTGTTTCTCACCGGGACTGTTTACCAGTATCCCCTCCCCTCCCTCCCCGCCGCCCTCCGCCCTCACCGCCGCGATGAGTCCGAACACGCAGCAGAACAGCCCCGCCACGATGGCGCCCGGCAGCGAGGCGAACAGCGCCCCGAACTTGCCGAACACCGCCAGCAGCAGCATGATGGCCGCACCCGCCTGCACCACTCGGCGGCTGCCCACGCCCGTCAGGCCTGGTGGGCGGTGGTGGTGAGGTGGGTGGGCGGTGGTGGTGAGGTGGGTTATGGTGGTGGTGGTGAGGTGGTGGGTGGGTGGTGGTGGTGGTGGTGGTAGTAGTGGTGGTGGTAGTAGTGGTGGTGGTGAGGTGGGTGGGTTGTGGTGGGTGTTGGTGGGTTGCGGTGGTGGTGATGGTGGTAGTGGTGGTGGTGGTGGGTGGGTTGTGGTGGTGGTGGTGGTGGTGGTGGATGGGTGTCCCGTGTCCCCCTCTGAAACACACACACACACACACACACACACACACACACACACGCACCAATGGCGCCGATGTTCTCGGCGTACGAGGTGGTGCCGTTGCCGGTGCCGAACAGGCCGCACATGAAGCAGCCCAGGCCCTCGGCGCCGATGCCGCGGCTGATCACGTAGGGGGGCGGCACGGGCGCGCCGCACATGCGCGCGCAGGCGTAGTAGTCGCCGGTCTGTGTGTGGGGGGGGGTGTGTGGACGTGTGTGGGTGTGTGTGGGTGTTGTTGAGACACGGTGTGCGGGTGAGACACACAGCGTGTGTGTGGGGGGGGGGGGGGGGGGGAGGGGGACACGGCGGTGTGACACGTCGCACACTTTTTAGAGGACGAGAATGAAGGCACCGTCGGGCGAGCAAACAAGCGAGCGCGCGAGGGCGTCATTACAAGGGCTTTCCAAGCGGGGGCTGGACGCGGCGCGGAGGGCCGGGGCACCGCGTGCTTTGGCGGCAGCTGCAGCTTGTGGTGCGTGAAGGCGTGAAGGCTTGGGAAACGCGCGGGCACTAGCCAGCCCCCCTCCCCCCCTGGCACACACCCACACCCACCCACCCACCCACCCACCCACACACACACGCACAGACTCACGCTCTCGATCATTGCCGCCAGCGCGCCGGCAGCCATGGTGAGGATGGAGGCGGGATGGAAGATCGGCTGCCCCCACTGCAGGCCGGGTGGGAAGGGGGGGGGTAGCCATCCATGGATGGTGTTTAATCAATAATGAAGTGCCGGGAGGGTCATACATGTTTACATACGTCAAGGGGGTAGACGGAAGGGGGGGTCAGGAAACCAGGCAGCGGTGTGCAGTGCAGTGCAAGCTGATGGGAGGTTGACTTGATACTGACCCGATAATTCGTAGCTTACCAGCGATCGGGCCAGCAGCAGGCAAACCCAAGCCGCAAACTATCGCAACCAACCCATGCCGCCATTTGCCCCTGTGTCACGTGTCACGCACCATACCCACAAGGCACACGGGCACACACACACGGGCACACACACACGGGCACACACACACGGGCACACACGCACGGGGGCACACACACACGGGCACACACACACGGGGGCCCACGCACGGGGGCACACACACACGGGCACACACACACGGGGGCACACACACACGGGCACACACGCACGGGGGCACACACACACGGGGGCACACACGCACGGGGGCACACACACACGGGCACACACGCACGGGGGCACACACACACGGGCACACACACACGGGCACACACACACGGGCACACACACACGGGGGCACACACACACCGACCTGCAGGGGGTAGGGCACGTAGACCCAGGGCGCCGCCTCCACCGCCTCCATGTGGTCGGTGCGGCACACGGCGGCGCGCTTGGGCGAGGTGTCGTCGTAGGCGCCGGCGGCGGTCAGCACGGCTGCGCGGCGGGGGATGCAGGTGGGGGTTACTGGTAAACAGTCCCGGTGAGATACAAAATGCGAACATGACTGCGCTGGGGTGCAGGTGGGGACGAGCGGCGGAATGGAAAGCGTCGTGATGTGGGGATGCATGCCAAGCCAGGCCGTGTCAGGAGCTATCCGCTGTCCAACCAGCTGCGTGAATCGTTGGCAATCGGCAACCAGGAACTTGAACTCGGCAACCAAAAACCGGCTACCAGAAATCACCAGCAACCAAGGACAAGCAACAATATTCCAAAAAACAGCAACTAAGGACCACAAAGCTTTAGAACCCAGGAATTAGCAACAACCAAGGACCACAAAACACCAGGAGCAATCAGCAATCAGCAACCAGCCGCCCACTGTTTGTGTTTCCCCCATTCAGCTGCACAGTGCGCACCTGCAACGGCCCAGCAAACAATGATGCTCCACAGCAGTGGGAACAGCTCAAAAATGCGCACGCCCGGCCGCCCTACGCCGCTGCCACTGCCGCTGCCGGTGCCGCCTTTGCCGCGCGGCAGCGGCAGCTCCACCCGCTTCAGCACCTGCATGGAACGGGTTTGTGTTCGTGTGTTTTGTTGTGTCGACGGCACGAAATAAACCGGGAGGTCACACGCAAAGACCGGTTTGTGCGTTTTGTGTTGCGCCCCATGCGACGGATACGCCATGGATGCGTGGAGCGATACTGATGAAGGGGCGCTGACACTGCCGCCCCGCCCCCGCCCCCGCTCCCACCCCGGCCCGCCCCCGCCCCCGCCCCCAACCCCAACCCCAACCCCCGCCCCCGGTTAACATGCATGGAACCCCCGCTCCCGCTGTGCCAACCCACTCCCGCGCAACGCCCCACGCCTGCAAGCCCCCCCTAACCTCACAGCGCACACACTTGCTTACTTTCGTCAAGGCACCACCACCACCCACCATCACCCCACCTGGCTGAACAGTATGACCGCCACGATGGCCAGCAACCCCTGCTCCAGGCAGTCCGCCACACCCGCAAAGCCCACCGCGTACAGGGACAGGCCAACCTGTGTGCGACACACACACACACACACAAGTGGTAATTGGTAGGTATACGTAAGTAACTCCGAGCATTTGCGGGGAATTCTCTCTGTTTCCGTTTACTAACACACACACAAGCAATGGGGGTTGCAGCACGGGGTTGCAAGCACATGTGGCGAGGGGTAGCAGTAGGCAGGAGGCGGGGGGGTGGGCGGGGCGGGGGCGAGGGGGGGTTGTGGTTACCAGCCCAAACTAAACCAAAGGGGGGAAGAAAGGGGGGTGGTGTGTGGGCACAGCCACCCGAGGGGGGGGTGCCAAACATCCGAGCCGGGGGCACGTGACGCCGTGGCCGGCGACACACGCCCTACCCTGCCCTCTTTGGCCCCCCCCCACCCCCTCCCCCACACCACAACCCCTCCCCCAGCCCGCCGTTCCTCTCCATCCCAAGCCCATCTCTCTCCCTTCCCCGCCCATCTCTCTCCCCCTCAACCTTTCTCTCTCCCATCTCTGCGCCTACCAACCCCACCCCAACCCCCACCCCCCACCACACACACACCCCACCCCCCACCCCCAAAACCCCACTCCCCCCCAAGACCGCTGCACCAACCAACCCCCCCACCCCCACACCCCCTTACCATGCACACGGTGGGCGCCACCACCACCGGCGACACGAACCTCAGCAGCGCCCCCATGGCCCCGCTGTAGCCGATGGCCATCACCAGCAGGCTGCTGCCCATGATGCTGCCCTGCAGCTCGCGCATGGTGTACTGGCAGTAGCAGCAGCAGCAGCAGTGGCAGTAGCAGCAGCGAGCGCAGGGGCAGTAGCAGTAGCAAGGGCAGCAGCAGCAGTAGCAGCAGCAAGCAAGGTGGTGAAAGGAGGTGCCGGAGGCAGTAGCAAGGGCAGCGGTGCGATGAGACATGAGCCGTTGTAGCGGTTGGGCGCAACAGCACGGGGTCGTTGCACGCCATGGCAACCGGCGGAATGGGCCGGGAGGGGGGGGTTGTGGTTACCAGCCCAAACTAAACCAATCTAAAGGAAGCGGAGTTGAGTAATGCAATTAGGGTAATACAACGAAATACTCGTTAGGTTGAAGCAGTCGAAGAAGACGTGTTGGGTGCGCCGGCGACTAGAAATGCCACCCGAGCTCGGCGGCCAGACACAGAGGCGCCACGCACAGGCAGCAGGGCAAACACCACGACTTACCTGGCGACCAGGAAAGCAGCCCCGACGCCAGGTAGCACGCGCCGGGCCAGAAGCGTGACATGTGAAAAAGGGAAGCAGCAGGGTTCGAAAGGGCAAGGCACAGTGAAGGGGCCGAGGCGCGGCGGTAGAAGGAAAAAGGAAGTAGACAGCACAGACTATGCACACACGAGCTCAGGTGGCAAAAGAGGGGCGGGCAAGGAGAGGGGGGTAGTTCATTCCAGAAACCAAAGCGACCATTGCAACCCAATTGGGACACGCATTTGGGTAAGGAGTAGCCGCAGCCACTCACAATGAAACGGTCGTGCTCGGTCTCGAACTTGTTGGTGGCCTTGATGATGGCTATGATGCTGAAGGCGGGTCGCAGGAAGGAGAAGGAGCCGCCCTGCAGGCGTGTGGGGTGGGGTGGGGTGGGGTGCCATGCATGTTTAAGTAATGACGAGGTAGAGGGATGGGGTGGGGTGGGTGGGAGGGTGGGTGGGTGGGAGGGGGGAAGGGTTACAGGGTTTGTGGGGCTTGCAGGGCTTGCATGGAGGAGGCGCGGCAGGCCACAGCGCCCATAACGAAGTTGACTTGACCACGGCGCCCCCGGAAACCAGCACGGATTGAGTTCAATGGCATCCGTCAATTCACAACGACACACACCCCACACTCACACACACGCCCCCCCGTCTACCTCGTCATTAACTTAAATGCATGGACCCCCCCCCCCCCCACACACACACGCCCACACGCACCTGGATGATGGGCAGTCGGTCGCCGATGGTGGTCTGAATCAGGGTGTTGATACCGCTCACAAAGAAGATGCTGAGGGGGAGTGGAGGAAGAGGAGGGAGAGTGGCGAGGCGGGGGGAGTGGCGAGGCGGTGGCGATGGTACGACGTGTGGCACGACGTGTGGTGGCCGCTGCCCAGTACCGTATGTCAGAGAGCACGCAAGGAAGGAACAAAACAAAGACCTGCATGAGATGCGTGCGCTGGGCTTGGTCGGATTGGCGCCTACCTCGCCTGCTGTAGCGCGCACCCACGTGCCCACGTGCCGTGCCCACGTGCCCCAACAGGCGCCCACCCACCCACCCAGCCACTTAACACTCCTTCTCTCCCCCCCACTCACGTCTGCACCACTCGTGCTTGGTCTGGATGGGGAGGAGGGCAGCGGGCAGCGGGGGGCGCGGAGCGGGGCGGGCGAAATGTCAGCGTGTGTGCAATCTTACGTTGAAGTTGACAACGCGCGCGCAATCGCAATGCGGCCCGACCTCTCCACCCAGCCGCCCCCCCCCTGCCCACCCACCCGCCCTGTCCCCTGTTCGGCTGTTCACCCTGCCCGCCCGCCTACCGCCGAGACGCGCAGAACGCTACTACGCGAACATCCCTGCCAACTCCCCACCCACCCCCACCCCCAAGGGTTTCTGGAATGAACTACCCCACCCACCCCACCCCCAAGTTCAAACACACTGCGCCCGCTCACCCGCCCGCCCCCACGCCCCGCACGCCCTCCCTCCCGCCCCATCTCCCCGTCTTTGCCCCTCTTTTACACACACACACACACACACACCCTCCCGCTCACCCTCCGGCCCGCCCCCCATGGCCGGCACCAGCAGTGCGGGGATGACCACCGTTGAGCCCAGCATGGTCAGGTAGTGCTGCAGGGGGGGCGGGGGAGGGGGGACGAGGGGAGGAGGAGGGGAGGGGGGAGGGGGGAGGAGGGGGGGGGAGTGGAGAGCGGGGGGAGGGGGGAGAGGTAAGGGCAGAGGGGCTCAGTCGTGGCGTGTGAAGCCAAATTGGGAAACTGGCACCGGACACACATGCGGGCGTGTATGCGGGTGGGTGCCGGGGGCAGCGCACTCAACGACTTCATTACAGCTGCTATAACAACGTGGTGTCGCCTCGACGGCGCCCCGTAGAGAGGGAGACAGGGGCAGAGGAGGAGAGCGGAGTAATGCGCTGGATGTGCTGCAGCCTGGCGAGCGCCCAGCCCCTCTGTGTGTGTGTGAAGGCTGAGCCCTCTCCTCGTGCGTTGTCAATGCTGCAAAACCAACATCCCAAACCCACGCGCCCACCCACCCACACACACACGCCCACACCCGGCACCCGGCACCCGGGCACCCACCCACCCACCTGGAAGCCCAGCACCACGCACACGTGCCACGGCGGCACCTGTGTCACCGTGTACTTGAGCGACGGCAGCCGCGCCGCCGCCGCCGCCGTGGAGTCCGCCGCGTGCCCCCCATGAGCCCCATGGCCGTGCCCATGCCCCCCATGAGCCCCATGGCCGTGCCCATGCCCCCCGTGCCCCCCGTGGCCACCGTGGCCACCGTGGCTGGCGAGGGCTTGCTGCAGGGCCCCCGCGGAGCCGGAGGGCTCCAGCGACAGCAGCCCCGGGTCCCGGCTGTGGCGGTGCGCGCCGCCGTGGGGGTGGGGCTGGGGCTGGGGGGGCTGGGGGGGCTGGAAGGAGGCGCGGCGGTGGGCGTGGCGTGCCGGGCCCTCACTGGCACTGGAGGAGGAGGTGGTGGCGGAGCTTTCCTCCGAGGTGGGGGAGAGGGAGGAGGGCGGCGCCGGCAGCGCGGCGGCGCCGCCTAGGTGCGGCGGCGGCTGCTCGGGCGTGTAGTGGTGGGGGTGGGGGTGGCGGTCGTGGGAGAGGCTGTGGCGGTGGTGGCGGTGGTGGGGGTGGTGCAGGTGCTGCTGCGAGCCGCGCTGCGAGGCGTCGCCATCGCTCTGCGAGGCTGCAGGAGTGGAGGGGGGGCACGGGGGCGGGAGGGGAGGGGGCAGTTCATTCCAGGACCCAACGCAAACCCGGGGGGGGGGTGTGGTTACCAGCCCAAACTAAACCAACCCGGGGGGGGGAGTTGTGCGGGAGGGAGGGCGGCACGCAGGTCCGCGCCATTGTTACTGAGTTTGTGTGGGTCGGGCCGTGGGGTCAGTGCGTCTGGGAGAGCGCACGCCGCGTGCGGCCCGGTGCCCACGTGCGGCCTATCCATCCCCGCCGCTGGGACCTCTCACACTACGCGAACCCCGATCCCTTGAGCTGCGTGGCCCCTTCTCCATTCCCAGCACCCGCGGCTCCATTCCCAGCACCCGCGGCTTCCGCAGCGTCAGGCCTCGGCCACGGCACGTGTGTGGCGCGGTGGCGCCCCGGCAATAGAACCTACCCCGCGCCCGGGCGAGGACGCGCTCCGCCTGCGCGACCTCGAAGCTCTGACGCTGATCCAGCAGGAATGGTGTAGATGCACCCAACATACTTCGTGCCTAGTTGTCGTCAAAAGGCCCGCCCCGCGAAGGAGCAGCCTCGGGCTAAAATTGGCAAAGCTTGCGTGCGCTCATACGGCCTTCAACAGCTCCGTTTGCAACTCAACGACAAACTTCGTATACTTTGAGTTATGTCTTCAATTCGTTTCTGTAATGCAGGCGACGTAGCCCATCGTGTACCTGCACTGCAAGTAAACTGCACGGCTGGTGGAGCCTGCATGGCTCTAAGCTGCATGGACTGTAGACTCACAACAAAAAATTGGTTGTATGCAACAAGAAGCAGCCCCTCTCCACTCGATGGCCCTTGGGTCAGGAGACGGGAAAGCAAGGCGCTTGGCAGCTCACACCGCGTTGGATTTAGGGCGAAGCCTACAAACCTGCATACGCTGAATCTTATACAGCCTGATGGACACCAGGGGCAAGCCCATTAGCAAGGGCCGCGAGCGCACAATTCTGTCAGCTTGCACACGCTGAGAGTGCTCGGGAGTTGTCGTGCACTTCAATGATGTAATAACCGTGCGTGCACAAAGAGCCACCCTGCACGCAAGCAAACTCGCTTTACAACTCGCAACTCCCGAGTCCGCTCCTTTTTGCGCTCGCGTTAAAAAACTCTTGTGCAATTATTTATCTATTCTTAAATCATGGACAGCGACGACTCTGCTGAGCTCACTCCGGAAGAGGTTCTCCGAACGCTCGCTTCAGTGGCCGCGACTGGCGCTGCGCTTGCTAGCGCTGTGACGAGCTCAGACCCTGCGCCAAGAGCGGTGGAGCGGGTGAGCATCCAAACGCGCTGTCAGCCAAGCAGGCCGGGGCGCCACACACGCAAGGGTTCTGACCCGATGGGTGTGGCTCGCTGCGTGAGACCTTGCCGCTGGCGCCCTGAGGCTTGATTTAGCCTCTCGCTAGCGTTGCTTGACGCTCTTTTTATTGTCGGCGACAGTAAAGGCTCGTCACACGCTGCGTGCGGCGCCCCCCCGACGCGGGGTCGGGACGCAGCACCCACTCGGGCCTGTTGAGCGCCACGTCGCAGGGGGACGCGCGCCTCCTCCACCCACACACAACAGACAGCTACACCATACGCGGCTCACACGCCCAGCGTCGCACCTCCGACCTAGCGCTACACCGCTCACAATCCTGACACAGAAGGCCCCTGTGCCTTGTTGCCGCCACTAACTCGCCGCCTTCCTGCCTGCAAGCGCCCGAACGCGCGAATCTGACTGTCGCTGGCTTACCGCGACCCCTCTCCCCCCCCAACACACGCGCGCGCACACACACACACATACACACACGGGAATTCTCTCCGTTTCCGCTTACTAACACACACGCCGTGCATTACGGCACACCACAACCCCAGGCAAGCTCCATGCGCAAGAGCAGCGCCGGCGCAGCAGCAACAGCAACAGCAACAACGCCCGCCGCAGCTGACGGCGAAGCCGGCGGCGCAGCCGGCGGCAGGGGCGCCGGCACTGCTCCCGGCACAGCTTCGGGAGCCTCTGGGGGCGCGGAGGACTCACAGCAGCAGCATCAGGCGCCTCCTCCTGTGCCGCAGCAGGACCCTGCGGAGCGCGCGGCCATGAACGGCGCCAAGGAGCGGGGCAACAAGCTGTTCAGCTCACAGCTGGTGAGGGCGGGGGTGAGGGGAGAGAGAGGGAAGCAGGGAGGGAGGGAGGGAGGGAGGGAGGCAGGGAGGCAAGGGAGGGACGGAGGGAGGGGGAGAGAGCCAGGCCGGGTGCACCGGGTGCGCGTTGGGCGGGACGCGAAAAAGACTTCTGTGCCAGCCCTACCCGCAGCACACACGACTAAGGTTGGCCCCGCAGCAAGGCACGGTGGCAAACAACTAATCGCAACATGCGCACCCCGCGTGCACCCACGCGCCCTCGCCCGCGGCATCACCACCCTCACCACCACCACCCTGACGCCCTTGCCCAAGCCCCCCCTGCTCCTGTCACTCACTCCTGTCATCACCAACACCGCTGCACCAACCAACCCCCCCCACACACACACATATACACAACCACAACGCCCTCGGCACTCCCCTCTGTCCGCTATTCCTTCCCCTGTGAACTCCACTACCACAGCCACACAACCAACTGCTGCTGCCCGCACTGCCCGCACTGCCTGCACTGCTGCCTGCACTGCTGCCTGCACTGCCCCCCACCCACCCACCACCACCACCACCCTACCGCCTGCAGTACGGCGAGGCGGCGGCCGCCTACACCGAGGCGCTGCGGCTGGCGCGGCAACCCGAGGACGTGGCCACACTGCTCAGCAACCGTAGTGCCGCCTACGCCAGGTGGGGTGGGGCGGCTGGTGGTGGTTCGGGGCTGGTGGGGTGGGTGGATGGGCCGGCTGGTGGGCGGGCTGCGAGGTTGCTGTGCACCGGTGGATGGAGCCCATCTGCTGCTATACCTCATCATACCCGGCACCCCCGCGCCTCGCTCCCCCTGTTGCGCCTCCGCCTCCGCCACCTCCGCCGCCGCCGCCGCCGCCGCAGCCTGAGCCGCATGTACCGCAGCCGGCCCGCCCGCCGCAGCGAGTGCGCAGCGCTGTTTGACCTGGACCCCACCTCGCTGGCGCAGGTGGGTGGGCGTGCGGGTGGGTAGCGGGGGGTAGTTCATTCCAGGAACCAAAGAGACACGACCAATGGGGGAGGCTAGGCGAGCACTAGCACCGCAAATACTACTAGCCCATTCTAAACCAAGAAGCCGAACAAGCGAGCGGGTGGGTGGCTGGGTGCAGCTAGCGGGGACCGGAAGGGCCGGGACACAGCACGTGCACACCTGCATGCATGCATGCTCACGCACTGCCTGAACCTGCGCCTGCACGCAATGCACATGCATGTGCACATGCAAGCAATGCCCATGCAAGCAATTCCCATGCACACCTGCATGCCCATGCATGCCTGCATGCATGCCCATGCACGCCTGCATGCACGTGCAGATGGCGCTCAAGGACGCGGACCGGGCGGTGTCGTTGCGGCCGGACTGGTCCAAGGCCTACTCGCGCCAGGTGCAGTAGTGGTGGTAGTGGTCGTCGGGGTGGGGGGGGGGGGCAGGGGGGGCGGGGAGGGGGCATTTGGGAAGGGGAGGTGGCGGCGTGAGCGAGGTTGGGTGTGCTGGGGTGGCGTGGCGTGGCGTGTGTGGGGGGGTGTGGGAGTGCCTGGGTGCCGCAGGGCTCTTGACACGGCCTGCACCGGCGCTACGCACCACCTTGCCCAGCCAACCTCATACCCCATTGGGCTTGGTTTAGTTTGGGCTGGTAACCACAACCCACCACCACCACCACGAGGCACAGTCTATTGTTGTCTATCCTTAAACACGGCGCACACACACACACACACCTTCCTCGTGTTTCCTAACACACACACACACACACACACACACACACACACACCTACACCTACACCTACACCTACACCTACACCCTAGACCTACACTTACATGCGCCCACCCTACACACGTTCCACCCTAGACACACCTGACGCACGTGCCCATCCGCCCCCCTCCACCCCCCACCCCACCCCCACCCCCTCCACCCCCACCTCCACCTCCACCCCCACCCCCACCACTCCCCCACAGGGCACGGCGCTGTTCCTGTTGGAGCGCTACGTGCAGTCGCGGGACGCGTTCCTGGAGGGGCTGGCGCTTGAGCCCACCAGCGCGCCGCTGCAGGTAGGTGGGTGGGGGCTGGGGTGGGGTGGGGGTTGGGGGTTACTGGTAAACAGTCTTTGTGAGAAACAAACTGCGAAGAACATGACTGCGCTGCAGCTGGGAAACGCAGCCGCCTGTGCGAGCTACTGAACATCACCGTATTGGTAGGGCGGGCTTGGACAACGGAGCGGCAGGTGGGCGACGGAGTCCAGAGCCGTCTTGAGCCATGGCATCTTTGCGAGCCGCGCGCGGTGCCCACTACCGACTAAACCCGGGGGGGGGGGGCGCAAGGTTGCTCCTTGCAAAGCGCCACACGGGCCGCAGGCCGTTGGCCGTTGTATGATCCGTTGTCCCCGTGACGACTCCCCGCTCCTCCGCTCTCCTCGACTGCATTGCTCCTCTCCTCTCCTTGACTACATTGCTTAACTCCGCTTCCTTTAGATTGATTTAGTTTGGGCTGGTAACCACAACCCCTCCTCGCCTCCCCTGCTGCTGCTGCCTGGGGCCCGCCGCCCCTCAGGAGGGCCTGCGGGAGGTGCAGGCGGTGTTGCTCGGCGACGAGGCGGACGGCGACGGAGACGGAGACGGCGATGGGGACACAGCAGGCGGCGGCGGCGGCGGCCTTGGCGCCACCTCCGCAGCCGCAGGCGCAGCCGCAGCCGCAGGCGCGCCCTCGCCCGCCGCCCGCGCAGCGGGCGCTGCAGCTGCAGCTGCGGGCGGCGGCGCCGTCACCGCCAAGCGGCAGCGGTCGCTGGGCGCGGGCGCGGGCCGCAGCGAGCTGGACGACTGGGACTGCTGCCTGTGTGCTAAGTTGCTGTTCGAGCCGGTCACGACGCCCTGCGGCCACACCTTTTGCAAGGAGTGAGTGGGGGGAGTGAGTGGGAGGAGTGAGTGGGGGGAGTGAGTGGGGGGAGTGAGTGGGGGGAGTGAGTGGGGGGAGTGAGTGGGAGGAGTGAGTGGGAGGAGTGAGTGGGAGGAGTGAGTGGGAGGAGTGAGTGGGAGGAGTGAGTGGGAGGAGCTGCTGGGGTTGGGGGGGGGCCGCTGCTCACGGCGGGGCGGGCTGCACATGTACGGTATATGCATGTTTGGTGTGCGCCGCCCCACCCCGGCCCACCCCCGCTTAATGAGGATTGACCCACACCGTCCGCGGGTCGCTTGCCTCCCCGCTATTCCCTCCCTCACCGGCCCCCTGGGAATGGGAATTAACCAAACACACACACACACACACACACACACACACACACACACACACACATACACAGACACACACACACACATACACAGGTAAACCGGACGCGACGCTGCTTTGTCTTGATTGCATTGCATACACGGTCTTTGCTTTGCTTGTTTTCCCCTTGTGATCTCTAACACACACACACACACACACACACACACATGCAGGTGCTTTGCGCGCGCCATCGACCATAAGCCGCGCTGCCCCTACTGCCGCGCGGTGAGTCCCGCTCCCCCGCTGGGTCCCCCTGCTGGCTCCTTGTGCCGGCCTTGACACAAGGAAACACAACCAACCTCCTGCGGGCCTCGCGATGCGACTGATAACGATCTTATGCATCCATACGTTATCTAGCTTTTCCCATCTTATATGCACATACGCATGCTGACAATGCCGATCCAACGCTGACACCATCCATTGAACACCACCCATGGACGGCTCCCCCCCCCGTTCCCTAAATAGCCTTGCAACCCCACCACCACCACCACCACCACCACCACCATCACCCCCACCATCCTGCCCAGGTGCTGCACGTGGCCCGCGACGCGCTGCCCGTCACCATCACGCTCGCCAACATCATCAGCCGGGCATTCCCCCAGGAGTACGAGGAGCGGCGCAAGGAGGGTGCGTGGGCTGGGGCTGGGGCTGGGGCTGGGGCTGGGGCTGGGGCTGGGGCTGGGGCTGGGGCTGGGGCTGGGGCTGGGGCTGGGGCTGGGGCTGGGGCTGGGGCTGGGGCTGGGGCTGGGGCTGGGGCTGGGGCTGGGGCTGGCGCCTGATTGCGTACCTGCCTACCTGCCTGATTGCAGTGATGTAGAGAAGTGTAGTGCGGTGCGGTGCGGTGCGGTGCGGTGCGGTGCGGTGCGGTGCGGTGCGGTGCGGTGCGGTGCGGTGCGGGGCAGGAACGGAGTTGTGGACCAGGGCAAAGAGCAAAGAGCGCGGAGCAGTGCAGGAGGAGAGCAGAGGGGCCGGCTCTTGAGGTGTTTGTTGGCTGTCATAACGCGGGAGGGCGCGCACGGTGCGAACCTCCCACTTCTGCGGCATGCACCGCCTGACGTCGACACCGCCAATGCACGCACACCACCACCACCACCACCACCACCACCACTGACGGCGGCATTCGTGCAAACCCCTTCCCCCTCATCATCCGTACGCCTTCTGTGTCGCAGCGCCTGTCTACATCTCCCCCGTCATTAATTTAACATGCATGGCACCCCTTCCCCCTCTCCTCTCGCTTCCCCGCCGGCTGCCCGCTGCAGCCTCCGGCGCCGACGCCGACGCCGCGCTCAACCGCACCTCCACCGGCGGAGCCGCCGCCGGCGCCGCCGCCACCTCCCCCGTCGGCTCCCCCGGCGCTGGCGCCGGCGCGCAGCCCGGCGGCGCCGGCGGCGGCGGCGGCGCCGCCGCCGCTCCCGCGCAGCTGACGCTGCCGCTGTTTGTGATGTCGCTGATAATGCCGGGCGAGACCATGGCGCTAAACATCTTCGAGCCGCGGTACCGGCTGATGGTGCGGCGCGTGATGGAGGGCAGTCGGCGGCTGGGCATGGCGCAGGTGAGGGCGTGGGTGGGTGTGGGAGGGGTGCATGGGTGTGGGTGTGGGTGTGTGTGGGTGTGGGTGTGGGTGTGGCGTGTGTGTGGGTGTGGGTGTGGGTGGGTGTGGGAGGTGGGTGGTTCAGGACCCAAAGCACAACAGCCAGCGGGGGGGTTGGGCGCGGTCGCAAGGGTTTGCGCAGGGGCAGAGGAGGGGTGAACAACAGGTCGTGTGTTGGGTGGGTGCAAGGGCGGCGTTGGGGGCGGCAGCGCGCCGGGGCCGATTGTACATACACAGTAGGAGAAGGGGTATGGGGGTGGTGGTGGGCGGGGCGGGGCGCGGCGTATAAGTAGGTACACAGTGGCGGCGAGTGCCTTGACTGCTGAAGGGAAGAGAGCTGCAGCATTCCGAGGACTTGTATGCCCCTGTATGTCAACGCGCCGCCAGTTCGCACCCACCAGCGTCGCCACCACACCCTCCCCGCCCCCCCTTCTTGCCCCCGCCATTGGGAACTGGAATGAACTACCCCGCCCCACCAACCACCACACGCACACACACACACACACACACACACACACATACACACACATTTGTTTGTTATCTCCTTGCGATCTCTAACACACACACACACACACACGCACACAGGCCCGCCGCGATGCCCAAGAGATTGAGGACGTGGCGGTGGAGGCGGAGATCCTGGAGTGCAACCCACAGCCGGACGGGTGGGTGGGGTGGAAGTGGGTGGGTGGGCGGGCGGGTGGGTGGGTTGGGTGGGTGGGTGGGTGGGTGGGGTGAGGTGGAGTGGGTGGGTGGGTGGGTTGGGTGGGTGGGTGGGTTGGGTGGGTGGGTGGGGTGGGTGGGTGGGTGGGTGGGTGGGTTGGGTGGGTGGGTGGGTTGGGTGGGTGGGTGGGTGGGTGGGTGGGCGGGTGGGTGGGTGGGTGGGCGGGTGGGTGGGTGGGTGGGTGGGTGGGTGGGTGGGTGGGTGGGTGGGTGGGTGGGTGGGTGGGTGGGTGGGTGGGTGGGTGGGTGGGTGGGTGGGTGGGTGGGTGGGTGGGTGACCCCGGCCTGCACGGTTTCCTGCCCCTACTGCAGCGCTCCCGCCGGCTCCGCCTCGCTCTGACCAACCGCCCCCCACCCTTCCTCTTGCGTTCCTCTCGCGCGGTCCTCGGGCTCCTATGGGTTCTGAGTACCACAAACGCTACCCCCCATTCCACCCCACGCGGGTATCTGCACCCCCCCTCCCCTTACGCTCGCCTGCGCGACCCCAGCCCACCCCATGCATATCCTTGCAGCCCTCCGCCCACGCCTCTTCCTATTATTATGCGTGTGAACCCACTGCCCCCAACCCCTACCCCCCCCCCCCAGGGGTTTGGGTTCTCTTGGTCCTTTCGCTTTTGGTTTATGGAATGAACTACCCCCCCCCCCCCACACACACACACACACACACCCACCCCTACAGGCGCTACTACCTAGAGCTGGTGGGGCGGCGGCGGCTGAAGCTGGTGTCGCACGGCGAGCTGGACGGCTACCGCCTGGCGCGGTGCGAGCTGCTGGCGGACGCGCCGGCGGCCGACCCGGTGGCGGTGGACGCCCTGGCGGCGCAGGTGGGCGACTGCGTGCGTGCGTTTGTGTGTGGGGGGGGGGGTTCTTGTGATAGCGGGGGTGAACAAACTAGCTCCAATCGCCCAAGACCCAAGGGGGAGAGAGGCCACGGAGTGACTAAACTAGCCCTAATCACCCCAGGCCCGAGGGGGAGAAAGGCCACGGGGGTACGGGGGCGGGGAAAGGCGACGAGGCGGGAGGGAGTGGGTGCAGCCGGTGGCGGCCAACTGAACGTCCAACAAGGTGGTTGGCCAAACCAAAACCACGAATGGTGCCTGCCCATGATGGCGCCCATGGCACCCCCGCGCCACGAACACCACACGCCCTGAACACCACACGCCCTTATACTCGTGCCGCTCCATTTCGCTAGTGACACATCCTTGCAATCCTTAGTCTCTGGAATGAACTACTCCACCACCACCACCACCACCACCACCACCACACACACACACACTCACAATGGGAATGGGTTTGTTCTCTCCCTGGTGAACTCTAACATACAATGGGAATGGGTTTAATCTAACACCCCCGATTGGCTTTGGTTTTTGGAATGAATTAACACACACACACACACACACACACATGCACACGCACACGCTCGTGCAGGTGGAGCGGCAGGTGGACGCGCTGCTGACTCAGCTGCGGCCGCTGGCGGCGGGCGGCGGGCGGCTGGCGGGGCGGCTGCGGGCGCTGCTGGAGGGTGTGGGCGACCGGCCGCCGCGGCAGCAGGCGGAGAAGTTCAGCCTGTGGGCGGTGAGCTGGCGGGGGCGGCGTGGCGTGGCGTGGCGTGGCGTGGCGTGGCGTGGCGTGGCGTGGCGTGGCGTGGCGTGGCGTGGCGTGGCGTGGGCGCTACGTGGCGTGGCGTGGCACGGGCGGTTGGGACGTGGCTGTTCCGCAGAGGGGTGTGTTGGGCTTGCGTGCCCGCCGCAAAGGGGACCAGCGAGAGGACCCCGTAGAGCCGTCACAGGGTCCGAGTGCCTGCTTGAGCTGTGCTCACAGCCCACCTGCCCTGTACCCGCCCCCGCCCCCCGCCTCCCCCCCTTCCTTTAGATTGGTTTAGTTTGGGCTGGTAACCACAACCCCCCCCCTGCTTAGTCTAAATGCATGGAACCCCCCCTCCCCCGCCGCCCCCGCCGGCCACGGCTCTGTCTGTTATGCACCGCATTGCCCCAGGTTGCCCTTACCCGCATCCCCGCATGCCTCACATGCATTCATGCGCTCCCTCTGCCCCCCCCCCTCTTGGTCGTTTCGCTTTTGGTTTCTGGAATGAACTACCCCCCCCCCCACACACACACACACACATAAGCGAGCGCGTATTCTGTTCTCAGATGCACCCTTCCCTCTCTCAATCACACCCACGCCCTCACCCGCACCCACACATACACGCCCACTCACACCCACGCCCACACATACACACACGCACACACACGCACACGCCCCCACCCCCCCCACACACAGGCCACGCTCGCCTCCAACCTATGCCCCGACCTGGACAAGGCGCCACTGCTGCGCCTCACGGACACACGCGAGCGGCTGCGGCTGGTGGAGCGGGCGCTGGGGGCGCGCATGGCGGCGGCTGCGGGGCCGGGCGGACAGCCCTGCGTGGTCATGTAGTTGGGTAGGCGGGGCCGGGCGGACAGCCCTGCGTGGTCATGTAGTTGGGTAGGCGGGGCCGGGCGGACAGCCCTGCGTGGTCATGTAGTTGGGTAGGCGGGGCCGGGCGGACAGCCCTGCGTGGTCATGTAGTTGGGTAGGCGGGGCCGGGCGGACAGCCCTGCGTGGTCATGTAGTTGGGTAGGCGGGGCCGGGCGGACAGCCCTGCGTGGTCATGTAGTTGGATAGGCGGGGGCGGCGGCGGCAGAGGGAGGGAGGGAGGGAGGAGGGCTGTGGACGGAGGATGGAGGTTGGAGGGGGAGTAGATAGCAGGATGGAGGGGGAGGAAAGGAGAGGCAGGCAGGGAGGGAGGGAGGGAGGGAGGGAGGAGAACCCTGTGTGTGCGCCTGCAAGGAATGAGAAAGGCAGGCAGGCAGGGAGAGAGGGAGGGAGGCGGGGTTTGCAGGTAGGGATTGCGCTGCGTGCGTGTGCGGTGCAGGGGTCGCGCTGGATGTGTGGTGTGGACGCATTGGGGGGGGGGGGGCGGGGCCGATGCGTCCGAGTGAGGGGCTCCGAGAGGTGAGTGCATGCGTGTTAGTGTCACTCCTGTGTATCATTATGATTAATATGTAACAGTAGTAGATAGTGACGGAGGGAAAGACAGGCAGGCAGGAGAGAGGTGCAGGATGATTCGTGGACGAGCGAGGTGAGTTTGTTTGTGACGGCGACGGTTTAGAATGGCGGCGTCATGGCGGCGACATGACGCGTGCGTGGGCGGCGTTGGATGCTCCGGGTTGCCTTGCGACGAGAGTGTGACGAGACGGGTAGTGGTGGTGTTGGCACAGGTGTTTTGGCCAGGGCGGCCCTCCTGTGTTGCTGACTCCTATGGATGCGACGCATCAGACGCAGGGATAGACGCATCAGACATGTATGTGTGTGACTGTGTGTGTGTGTGGGGGGGGGGGGGGGTAGTTCATTCCAACCCGAGCAAAACACCAAGACCCTGAACCCAAAACCAGCCAGAAAGTGGAGGTGTGGCCCCGGGTGAGGTGGGTGGTGGCTCCGGCACAATGAGGCACAAGTGCACCAGCCGCCGCGGCCTAGATAGGTGGCGTGGACCGGTGGACCGGTGGGCGTGGGCGCAAACGGATGAGGAATCACGCTTCATTGTCATGCAACGTGTTACACGCATGGGAGCACGGTATGCGCCCCCTTCCTTCGCCTCCCCCTACTCCGCAACCCCGCAACACCGGCCGTCACACAACTCGTTTTTCAGCTGCCCCTGGGCACATCGAGCTCCAGCTCATACGATACAGCTAACTGGCGACCCGGACTTCGTCGCTTCGGACCCCCCCCCCCTCGTGATCAGTCCGTCACACGTGGCCCCATGGGGGGCTCCGGACACTACCGGGAACTCGCCTTCTTGCCCCATGCCTACTCCACGAACGTGGCCCCATGGGGGGCTTCGGTCTCTACTGGGATCTCGCATTTTTGCCCCATGCCGCCTGTTTCACCAGTGGCCCCATGTATGGGGACACTCCAGCTAGTATCATGCCGGTCCAGTATTATCGTGCCGGTCCAGTAATTATATTTTAGTATGTAAGGCGTCACTCACAGCTAGCTGAGCAGACACACACGTCCCGTTCATGTCGTACGGCGGTAGTGCCACGAATGCATGTGATATATCTTCATCGCCCCATTCCGGTGGCCCGCGGCCCACCGACCGCCTATAGTTACAAAACCTCACCCCCGCGCGATATGCTGCGGCCTTGCGCTCACTGCGCCTGCAAAACAGTTTAACTAACGTCGACAGTACGTTGGCAATAGGTCTCTACCCCTCTCTCCTCTGTCTCTCGCCTTGCTGGTCTTGGTCATATCCATCTCACCATCTTAACACACTGCTAGCTCAGCCCAATCCGTGTGCGTCGGTGGGTGTCTCTCTCTCACTCCCTCTCGCTCCACCCACCCAGCCAGCCAGCCAGGCAGCCAGCCAGCCAGCCACTCTCCCCAACCGTGGCTGCCGCCCTCATTCCAACCACGCAGTCTAGCTGCGGCGAGCCGTGACGCCCCATCCTCCTGAAACGTGAAACATCGTGAAACCCCTCCCCTCAGTCCTGAACTCCTGACCCGCCCATGCGCGCCTCACCTCATCGGCTCATCCCCGGCCGCCGCCATTGCTTCCGCCGCCCGCCACCGGACCCGCCATCTTCTCCCCGCCTGACACCTCCCCCTGCCGGCGCGCCCGCTGGGCCCCCTCCCCGCTCGCCGCCTTCCCGCCGCCACCCACACCCACACCCACACCTCCGCCTGCGCCTGCACCCCCTGCTGCCGTGGTGGCGGTGACGACGCTGCCGCCCACTGCCGCGGGCTGCTTGGGCTGGCGCACCTCGGTCTTGTGGCGTAGCACCATGTATGTCAGGCTGTGCGTTTGTGTGTGTGTGTGTGTGTGTGTGTAAGAAAAGCACAAGGGAGAGAACAACACACGTAGGGATGTGTGTGTGTGTATGTTGGGGGGAGGGGGGCAGTGGGGAGGGGGGCAGTGGGGAGGGGGGCAGTGGGGAGGGGGGCAGTGGGGAGGGCGGCAGTGGGGGTAGTTCATTCCAGAAACCAAAGCGGCAACAGGGGGCAACAGGAGGGGGGCGGGAGCTAGCACGCCGTTGCAACAGGGCATACCGCACTCAGGCCTGCTGCCCACTCTTGGGATTGATTGGGGTTGGGGTTGGAACTGCACTGCCCCTTGCCCGCCTCACATGCCGGGGGCACAGCAGGAGTCTGAGTGTCATACCGCCCCACACCGCCCTTCACCACGGCACCGCCCACCTGCCCCCACACCCGCCCCCACACCTGCGCCCCCACACCCGCCCCCACCCACACCTGCCCCCCACACCCGCCCGCCCCCACCCACCTGCGCAGTATGAGCAGCATGGCCAGCAGCACCAGCACCTCGGGCGCCCGGGAGGAGTTGGGGTCGGTGGGCAGGCCCAGCGAGTGCTGCGTGCATCGTGCATGCGTGCATGCATGGTGCATGGTGCGGATGGATGGTGCGCCGGTGGATACATGCGCCGTGCGTGGCGGGGGGGGGGGGAGAAGAGCAGAGGAGAGGAAGCGGAGAGGAGGGGGCGAGGGGGGAGGGGGCCGGGTGACGAGCGAGGCGGGGTTTGACGAGGTGGTCGGTAGGTAGGTGAGTAGGTGTCCAGTGTCCACTGCTGATGTCCAGATTGCTCGAGTCCCCATCAATACCGCCGTAATCACCCCTCCCTCTCGGACCGACCGCCCGCCCTCCCTCTTTGTTTCTCACCGGGACTGTTTACCGGCAATCCCGCCCTCCCACCTGCACGTTCACGGGCTGCTGTCCGCCAGGGCCCGAGCTGCTGCCGCTGCTGTAGTAGGTGGCGCCGCCGAACTGGATCTTGAGCAGCAGGTTGTAACCCTGGGGGGTGAGTGGGGGTAGTTCATTCCAGAAACCAAAAGCGAAACGACCAAGAGAACCCAAACCAGCCAGCCCAACCCAGAGCGCGGAGGTGGTGTGGTCTTAACCTGTGGGTCTCGGGCGCCCTTGACCGCGAATCTTGGGGGGGCCGAGTGAGTGAGTGGTAAGAGCGCGCGCGCGCGCGTGTGTGTGTATGTGTGTGTGTGTGTGTGTGTGTGTTTTGGGGGTGCAGGGTTATAAATACCAGCCCAAGATAAGCCAGACCAAATGCAGTGCGGGGTGGGGAGGGGGTAGTTCGTTCCAGAAACCAAAGCGACCCGGGGGGGGGACCGGGCGGGCGGGTTGATGCGACGTGATAGCGGCCCCTGGGTGTAACGACGTAAAAAGCCTTGCGGCGCCAGCTGCTCGCGTTCAGGTCGACGCTGATGAAATCCCCCACGTGCGCGTTGTGCGCCTTGCTGGCGAGCACCTTGCCGTCGGAGACGCGGCGCACCTTGGCCAGCGGGCTGACCTCGAACTCGCGCAGGGTGAAGACGGGCATGAACTTGTCACACAGCCGCTTCGCCCACGCCTGGCCGGCGCCCAAGCCCGCGGAGGCCCGCCCGCTCGCCAGCCAGGCGTGGGCGAAGCGGGTGTGTGATAAGTTCACGCCCGTCTTCGAGTTCGAGGTCAGCCCGCTGGCCAAGGTGCGCCGCGTCTCCGACGGCAAGGTGCTCGCCAGCAAGGCGCACAACGCGCACGTGGGGGACTACATCAGCGTCGACCTGAACGCGAGCAGCTGGCGCCGCAAGGTGCCGCTGGCGCGCCTCGTGGCCGTCACGTTCGCGGCGCAGCTGCCGGGCGCGGTGGGCAAGCACAGCCCGCAGCAGCAGGTGTTACGGAGATGCGCTAAATTGCGAATGCGAATGCAAATGCGGAGGTGATGGAGATGCTGGGCTTGAAGCAGGCGTGCAAGTCCGGCAACGGCAAGGGGCACGAGGCGCGCTGGCGCATTGGGTACGTGGACGGCGACCACACGCTACAACGCTCATCCCAGGCTACTGAAGGTGCCAGCAGGCAGCGTCCGCTGCCACCGTGTGGGTAACGCACCAGCTGTTGCCAAGCAGTCGAACCCCAATCTCCAACAGGTTATGAGCTGCCCCAAGTGACGGCTTTCCGAGCTAAATCCGATTCCAATCGTTCTTCCAGAGATTCGACCCGGGTTTAGTCGGGTTTGGTCTCGATACCAATTGTAACGACGGAAAAGGCAACTCAAGTTGTCAGGAACGGGGCGTACCCGCGTTACCCTGGGCAGGTAGGGGGCCTGGTTCGTCAAAGGCTGCAGGTCAGGGAGTAACCCGTGAGCCCGGGGAGGGACCACCTGTGTTACTCAAGGTCAAAGGCTGCACAGTGCCGGCACTGTGGCGCGACGTGTGAATGTGGCGAACGGCGAAGTCTGGTCGTGTGTGTGTACAACGTGTATGTGCGCTGTATCCTGTCTCACCCCCTCACTCTTCTGCCGTACTGATCTCACTCAACTCAACCCTTACGTAACTCCAACTCACCCAGTACACGAAGCTGACGTACTTGATCCAGCCTATCCACACCGGCACCTGCTTGACGTAGAAGCCGCCCACCAGCAGGAACGTCAGCATCACCACCTGTGTGTGTG
>JAEHOD010000125.1:0-156428 GCA_016834595.1 Chlamydomonas schloesseri | reverse complement strand
GGCGGCCGCCTTCACGGCTGCCGCGGCTGGCACCAGCCACGGTGGCGGCGGCGGCACTGGAGGTGTGGGCAGCGGACCCGAGGTGGGTGTGGCGGAGCGGAAAGCTTGTCGCCATCAGCCTAAGCACACTCGTTCAGAGATGCGCCTTGACCTCTTAATGCTGCGACTGTAGTCACACTGTCAGCCGCGTGGCCCACAGGCTTTTGCACTTGCCTTTGCGCGCCGCCTGCGCTTCAAAAATGCCTTCGCCCGCCATGTTACGTGTTTCCGTATTGGCATGAAACATGTTGTCCAATGCCTCCGCAATGCAATGCTGTGACCAGCTTAAACCGGGACGCCGTCTGGCGACTACATGTGCTGTTGGAGACCTGGTGGAGGGTGCTGCAGAGGCCTTCGCTGGTGCTGAGGAGGACGAGGATCGTACAGGCTGGGTGATTTGTGCGGACAGGGGGTGAGTGTTGCAATCGTGCATGGGCTCCTGCCATGTCATGCTACTGACGAATGACCCTCAATGGCCGCAAGCTATTTGCCAAGAGCTTTCCAGGCGGGGTACTCGGGAGAAGCTCCACCGTACCTTGACGTGGCCCGACTACCAAACGCCGGTCTTCATGCGGGAAGAGGATGAGGAGCGGGCATGAGGAGGAGGCGGTGGAGGCGGAGAGGTACGTGTACAATGTTTTGGGTCATGTTCTTGAGAGTATTGCAGCGCCGCCGGTAATCGGACTATTGGTCGAGAAGGCTACTGGCGACGTCGGTACGGGTGGCGGAGGCGGTGGAGATGGTGGAGGCGGCATCTTTGAACAGTTCATCCAGGTATGGTGCTTCGTATCAGCAAGGAAGTGGCATCTATGCTTACCTATTTGGCGTGTGCAGGGGCTCACGCAGCGGCCCTTTGCCGACCTTATGCCCTGACTGCATCTCGGAGGCGCTGTACAATACGCGCCAGACGGCCCAAGGCGGGTGTGGGGCCTACATCTTCTACAAGGCGCTGATCCCAAAGAGGTGGATTAAGTGCCGCCTCGTGTTACCTTACTCTTGCTAATCATCCTGCCGAACGCAGGTGGTTTTTGCATTCAACCCAACGCTGCCACCGCCAATCAAGCTCACGCGCCAAAAGCTGCGGGTGCTTAGCCAGTGAGACGTGGCTCAATGACGAGGTGATCAACGTCTACATGGCTGCTGCTGCAGGTGCGTGACTCTGGCCCGGCGGGCGTTGTGGCTTGGTAACATTTGTTACGCGCAGGGCCGTGACACCCGCCTGCGCCAGGAGGGGCCTCGACGGTGCCATCAGGTGCCATTTCTTCAACAGCTTCTTCTTAACAAGCTGTACATGGACAGCGGCAAAGTACGACTACGCCAGTTGTGGCGGCGTGGACCCACCCGGTGCGCCTGCAGAACGCCCTGCAGGTCTCGCCGGCTCCCCTACTCCAGAACATCGACCGCATAATCATCCCGGTCAACCTGGTTAGTAAAATTGCATCAGGCCAGGCAGTTCTAGATATGTGTGCAGTGCGTCCTGACCCACACCATTTGCCACTTGTAGGGCAACAGCACTGGACGTGTGTGGCGGTGGGACCCGCGGCAGAAGGTGGTGCGGTACTACGACTCCCTGGGGGTACGTAACGGTTGCTTTCTCGTATGTTCCGTGTGAGCCCACATCCGCCCATCGCAGGGCGAGAACGGTGAGCTGGTGGGCCACCTGCTGCAGTGGCTGCAGGACGAGGCGAGCAACAAGCTCAATGCGAGGTGTGAACGCAAGGGGGGGGCGGGTCCGCTGTTCAAAAAACCGATGCAGGTCGCCGTACCATAATGTGACTGCCTTTGACATGCTTTCAGAGGATCACACGCGGCTGGACAACTGAGAACCTCAAGTTCCCCCGTCAATCAAACGGCACTGACTGTGGTGCCTTTGCGGTCGCGTGGGCGGACGCGCATGCCCTCGGCCAGGAGACGCCTTATCAGCAGGAGCACATGGAGATGATCCGGGTGGGAATCCCTGGTGAACATTATGCGGAAGTTCATTGCGTAGAGGTAGCACGCAGGGGCGCACAAGGGTGGTAGCACAAGGGTGGTGACGCGAGAAACGTTTTGCACGCAGCTGGCATTACTTTACCCAAGTGGCCGCGCTGGGTGGATGGGTTAGACTGGAAGCTTGGTATAGTGGTTGTGCCTCAGTCCGGGGATGAGTGCGCGTGCCCACGCTCAGTGTGTGTGCGTAAGGTAGCATGCGTGTGAAGCCTGACAGACATGCGGTGCCCACGTGTACTGCGCATGCAACGTGATGTGCGTGTCAAGCCTGACACATATGCAACGAAAAGCTTGATTCGCTGTAAGAAGAACGAACTGAGGCTTGGTATTGGGACAGCGACTGGTCCATTGCGCGGTGCCCGGGTCGGATTTGCAGCTCAACCCCTGCCGTGACCCCGCCCGGCGGAATCACACGGCATATTGCGCTCCCATCCCTCTCCATATGGATACGGCCATAGGCAAGAGCGCAGGGCCGGGCGTTGACCTTTGCATGCGTGGGGAGGGCAGGAGGCGTTGGTCCGGATGGGGGCCAGGTGCGGTGCCCGGGTCGGATTGCAGCTCAACCCCTGCCGTGACCCCGCCCGGCGGAATCACACGGCCATATTGCGCTCCCATCCCTCTCCCATATGGATACGGCCATAGGCAAGAGCGCAGGGCCGGGCGTTGACCTTTGCATGCGTGGGGAGGGCAGGAGCGTGGTCCGGATGGGGGCAGGTGCGGTTGCCCGGGTCGGATTTGCAGCTCAACCCCTGCCGTGACCCCGCCCGGCGGAATCACACGGCCATATTGCGCTCCCATCCCTCTCCCATATGGATACGGCCATAGGCAAGAGCGCAGGGGCCGGGCGTTGACCTTTGCATGCGTGGGGAGGGCAGGAGCGTGGGGTTGGTGTGCAGGAACACGCGTGCGGTACCAGCTGTCCTGAAGGACATATATACCTCCACCTTCATTTACCACGCACGCGACGAGCAGTTTGAAAGTTCTGAACTTTAGGTCACCCCAGAAGTTGCCCCAAGCAGATGCTAATGCAACCTCTAGGCCAGCCTACTGCTGAGGCAACTGGTGGCGAGGCTGGGAGCGAGTCCTATCGTTGCGGGACACCAATTGCGGTGCCTGGGCGAGAAGTGAAAGCTCTCAGGTTAACCCCAGTTGCAAAGCACGCAATCAGAACAATCTGCTTAAGCCAACTGGAAATGAGGGACAAAACGGAGGCAGAAGCCGAACGCAAAGACGCCGGCTACACAGCAGCTTGAACCTTCTCCTGCTCGTGATTATGCTGAATGTTCGAACGACCAACTACATCCCTGCGCACACAACATTGCAAACTATCGAACTAGGGCGCGAAACTACTGAGACTGGTGGGACAACGCCCTCAGAGAGCCCCGCAACGCCAGACATTTACACAAACAAAACCACGTACCTGTACAAAACATGCGTCCAGAATGCGCTGGCAGACGGAGACCTCAGCTGGAACATGGGCCCGCAAACTCACTCACCCGAGACACACTCAAGAACAACCGACGTTCACATACTTGCAATACACAGCCCCTACGCACTCAAAACATAAAACATATACCCACAAATACCAAACGCAAACTACCTACACTACTCGAGCGAAAATGCGCCCCGCTAGCCTTGCCATCTGCCCGCGCCAAAAGGTTGCCGAAATGCGAGGACAAACTTCCAGACTGCGCGGTATACCCATGTCCTGCTGCGTGGCCAGCAGCTACCGGCCTGCGAAGTTCTCGACCAACTATGAGCTCGACGGCCCCTAACGGAACGGCCAGCAGCCAAACACCGTTCGGCCAACTGGAGGACAACCTCGCAGGACGCTGCATGCCGGCAACAAGAGCGCTAGGACCTCTGGTGCCAGAACGGACTAGCAATGGACGCGACACAAGATGGCACCAGCGGGCAGCGACTCTCCTAATACTAGTTATGCATAGCAGCCAGGCGCTTGACGAAGCTCTGACTCTAGCACTTGTTGGTCCACATGTCGCCCAGACAGGCGCGCTTAGAACAGTAGTGGCTGAGCAGTTTGTGCGTATGATGTTTTGTTTGCTGTTGCATGTGGCGGAGATGACGGTACCACCAACGCTGACTGCAGCACGCACTGCATTTGAGGGACTGGAAGCACTGACCCTGTGGGCTTGTATGGAAGTGTGCCCCACAACACACAACCAGGCCGCGATAGGGCTAATTAAGGACCACGCGCTGAAATGGTTAGTGAATGCGATTGCGAACGCACGTGATGCAGTGCTGGTGAGCACGCACCATCTGCACTATGTGGCCATGAAAGCCACGACGGCAAGGCTGGGCCCATACCCGAGCATTGCGTGTAAATTTGAGGCTACAGACTTCCCTTGTTATGCGGACAGCTAAAGCTCTCAGTCACCATCTATTGGGTCGGGAAAGGTGTTGGTCAGCAAGCCCTACACGCGCTCAAACAGTGTTACAACGCCACCATGCACGGGGCAGCTATTATAAGAACCGTCACCTACTATAGCCTGGAAGCCACCTACATTATGGGGGCTACTACGACCTCCACAGCCCTTTTGGTCCTCCTCACCAGACACTTGGCGAAATTAAACGCGGAAGCCTCCCACGCCCCAGACACACTCGTCCTCTGCCACCACGGTGCAGCACTGACCACACTCATATGCGCACCACTAGGCATCAGCCTCAGCCTGGCCCCTCTTTGTATCACAGCAATAGCATACTGCACTGCGGCCGTGCCGCTCGGCCTTGCCATGCTTGTTCTGACCATCGACGCCAGCCTCCTACTCCTTGCTCTCATAACCCTCACAGGCCACCTAATACAACGGTGTGCACACTGGCTAATCAAATTCATGCTCTCAATATGGCGCTGCAAACGCCCCATTTTGGGAGCGCTGGCCATCGCCACCACACTGCACATGGCATACCACCTCATGCCTGCTATGTGCCCACAGGGTGAACAACACGCGCTCATTGCTACCTGGACGCCAGCACTGACAACGGGAGCACTATCAATTGCACAAACACTATGGCTTGCAATACTGGTGCAACCGGCAAGCCCCCTACTCAGCGGTGGCTGGAGTACCAGGGCCGGGGCGGCAGTCCAAGCCCCCCACCAAAACCCACCACCCAACACGCTCCACTACCCACCAACGCATGCTCGCTGCTCCCCTCTACCACCTCAGCAAACTGGTTCGTGCAGCACTCGGGCAACTAACAACATGCTAGGACACGCGTACAGAGCAGGAGCCCCAGGCAATAAACTGCCGGCTCAACCTCTCCCTCCCTTGTGCGAAACATACTTTGAAACCCAGGAGCAGTCCTTCTGCTGGGTTCACGCCATCAATAACCTCATGGCCAGGCCTGCCATCTCCCCGCACCGGGTGCTGGCATATGCCGAGCAAAACTTATACCATGCCCACAACACGGGGCAAGTAACTCAAGCCAGCGCCTGGCAGCAAGGCTTTACACCGTTATTGGGACAATTCTCAGTGCATGTAATTAACCATTACCTGAGGTTCAACTGCCACCAGCCCAACGGCCCGATGGCCCTGTACACGCCGGGCGCCACCGAACCAGGCGACACACCCGGAAAGATTGCAAAACGCATAACAATCCAGGCAGAGGCCCCAGGGTTTCTCATACACTCACCGGGCTACTCGAACGGTATCTACGGACACGTAGTAGCCATTCGGAAACACGGCCGCGACTGGCTACTCCTTGACTCTGCCGACACACAACCGCGCCGCCTTCGAAACACAACTCCCCTTGAAACCACCGGTTCTCTCTTTGTCCTCACACAGCGTCAGCCTGACACCCCCCCACTCACCCCCAATTGCTTAAACAACGTGGGCCTGCCACCCGGCTGGGCCCCAGACCGGCTAGGCTCCCGGCCTGACTCAGCAACAAACCCGGCACCACCAAACCACGCGCTAGACACTCTGGTAGACACCCTCGCAGGAGAAAACCTCCGCATGCTGGACTCCTGTTCCTGGGGCAACAACTGTGCAATCTACGCTACCCTTGCCTCCCTGCCGAACAGCACGGTCCCACTAATCCCCGGCAACCCCACGGACTGGGGCCCCCTGATGCACACAATCAGGCGGAACATAGCCGACCGCCTCCGCCACCTAACAGACGTTCGCACACCTGGCAGCGATGCACTCAGGATGCATATCCTAGGCCTGTACGACGAAACATCTGCGGCAGATCAAACCATCGCCACCCACTGCGCGGAGCTTGAAGACTCTGCCATGCTCACGGTACCCGACCTCATTGCCTTCCAGAGCCTGCTACCTGGAGTCCAACTCCACCTCATAGGACCTGGATATACCGGCTGGCACACGTTCCCCCGAAACGGCACTGCCGGCCCTGCCCAACACCACGTACACCTAGCCCACGTTCCTCACTCCTGGGCCCTTGCTGGCTTCCCCACCTCCTACGCAGCGACCTACTGCAATCACTATGTAGCCGTCCACCACCCGCACTGGGAGCCAGGGCTATGCGCCTCTGACCTGGACACACTGCTGCGCCGGGGTGCCCTCTGGAAAGGAGGCCCGGATGTCCCAGAACTCTTTCCCCACAGAGCCCCTCCGCCCATTAGTCGCGCCCCACCGCCGGCAAAGCAACAGAATGCACCCGTGGCAGCAGCAGACACGCCACCCCCGCCCCCATCAGGCCGCAAGACCGCCGTTCCAGGGCCCGCAAAATGCTGGACAGGACGGATGAGCACACTGAAGGACTTATTCAAACGGCAACAGCCGGCAACAGCAGCACACCATGAAACCCCTGTAACTCCACCCGCTGCTAACCAGACTAAAGCACGCACACTCCACATAACCACACACAATGTCCGGGGACTGCTCTCGCACACCCTCTCAACTGGGGAGCCGGGGAACCTTAGCTTTACCCTGTGCAACATCGCGTCCTGGGCCGCGGACATTGTGGTCCTAACGGAAACAAAACTGGGCGGACGACATGACCCAGTCAAAAAGGCGTTCCTCAATGAAGGCTACCGGCTATACTGCAGCACCGTGCCCCGCAACACTGCCGCACGGGGCAGCGCCGGGGTCGCAGTGGCCGTCTCCACACGGTTCAGCAACATGAACAGCGTCACACATCACACACCTCCTGTGCCCCTACATGGCTACGTATCGCACGTTCAGATCCGCACGCGGGGCAGCACTCCTCTCACCATCCTGGGCGTCTATGCCCCCGAGGACACGGCCACCCGCAAGGCAATCTACGCGTACTGCCAAGCAACACTGGCACACACAACTGCCTGCGAACAACACCTGATAGTCGCCGGGGACTTCAACGCCGTGGCCCAAGCCGCAGACCGCACAGGGCCCCTTGACGCTGCTGACAGGCTCCACCAGCGCTTTCTTTCCCAGACTGGGCTTACACCAACCCGCAGTGCCGGCGTGGTCACCGCGGCTGACTGGTCGTACGAACAAACTCAAAGCGGCACAATCACACACCGGAGCCGCATTGACGACATTCTTCTTTGCCCAACAACACGGAGTGCATGCCCAGACACATCAACCTACTCAAGCATTGTTGCAGGCAACTTTGACCACAGGCCCGTCCACGCTAAATTGCCTGCAGACTCGCTACAGCTCTGGGAAGCACAGCAAACCACACCGCCGCCGGCCGCGCCAGCGGACAACCCGTGCTGGTCGCGAGTCCAGCTGCCCGTCACGACGAAGCAGCTGGCAGCCGCCGCAGCCCGGCTTGAAGACACAATGGTGGAGGCCACGGCCGACTTGCTCTCTGCGACAAAAGCAGCGGTACAAGTCATTGAGAAGGCACTGAAGAAACACACAAAAGACCCGGAGGCCTACCCGGCCAACACAATGCACTGGGACCTGGCACACAGCCGTATTCTGCAGGGCCTCGACGTGAATAAGCTCGCGGAACAGCTAGCGGCAGCACTAGATGCCGGCCTGACATGCCTCCTGGATGAATGCACTCTCAAACCCCCGCACACCGGCAAGCACCACCTCGCACGCTCCACGACACGCCACCTGAAACCCCTATGGGAGGAGGAGGTAAAATTAAAACAAGCTCTCACCAACCTGACAAAGAATGGACCAGCGCCCGATGAGGAGACTGCACATGAAACGGCTAGCCTCAGAGGCAAGATCAAGGACTGCCAAACCCGCCACCGCCAACTGGTGGCGGACAGGTCCAAGGCACAGCGGGAAGCCGCAGCCACCGCACTGCAGCGCACCCTCACGACCAGACCTGCGCAGGGGCATAAACGCATTTTTCAAACAGGCAGCGGGGAACGCGGACTCCCGGCAGTGCGCAACCCTGAAACCGGGGAGGTGGCCACAGAATCCGCGAGCATCCTAGCCGTCCTCGAAAGTCACTTCAGCAAACTGTCCAAACCCCCTAACGGCCCACGCACCGGCCACTACCGACTCGAACCTGGGTCGAAACGGGGGTACCCCTTCGAGCAACCCAATGCCACAGACGCATTCAACCTTGAGCGTAACCGGCATCCCGATGCACACTCCATGCTGCCCAGCATGCTGGACCCCGCCAACTTTGACCACTGCATCTCTCACCTGTCCCGCAACAAAGCGACAGGCCCGGATGGCATCCCGAACGAGCTACTCCGCATCTTGCCCGCCGGCATGAAGCAGGCCCTGCATAACGTATTGAAAGTCATGTATGTCAAGTCAGAAATCCCCACTACGTGGGCTACCTCAGAAACCGTCCTGCTCCCCAAACCTGGCGACACACTGGACGTTAAAAATAAGCGCCCAATCGCACTAGCCAACACGTGCTACAAGCTTTACACGTCAATGCTCACCTTGGGCATCGGTGAACTCGCGGGGCCACTGCAGCTGTTCAGTGAGGCCCAGGAGGGGTTTCGGGCGTACTGCAACACTGAGCGCCAGGTCCTGAACCTGGTGCACGTGCTTGAGGATGCCGCCCTGTACGGGAAAGACGTGTACGCAGTGTACGTGGACTACAGCTCCGCTTTCAACACTATTGACCAGGACCGACTGCTGCAAATCATGTTTGACCTTGGGCTACCCAATGATTTAATCCGCGCGGTCCGCAACCTGTACCAACACGCAACCACACGCATCCGCACGGAACATGGCTGCACATCGGCCATCCCCGTTGAGCGCGGCACGGTGCAGGGCGACACGCTCTCACCAGTGCTTTTCATCCTGTTCATGGAGCCACTCGTACGCTGGCTCCACGTGGGCGGGCGCGGCTACCAATACGGCTGCCTCAGTAGTGAAGAAAATTCGCAATACCATTGCAGCGCCGCTGCGTACGCTGACGACCTAGCTGCTCTCACCAACTCGCTGGCCGACCTGCAAACCCAATGCGACAAGATATCAAAATACGCGGACTGGGCAAGCCTGCGTGTGAACCACACCAAGTGTGCCACCACAGCAATCTGGCACAACAAATCCCGGGCGTCCCCCACCCTGGACGGACCGACAGGAAAGGCCACCCTGGCCGCCATGCACCGGGACATGAACAACACGCTGCGCATCGGCACCACTCCCGTCCCGTACTTCCCACCCACAAAGCCGTACAAATACCTAGGCGTGCAGCTTACCTTTGCCCTTGACTGGAAGGCACAGGTCGCACGCACGACCGAAATCGTACGAGAAAAGGGCTTGGCAATCACGACATCCTTGGCCACGCCCGCACATCGCCTGCGCATGTTACAGCAGTGCGTCCAAACGTCAGTAGCGTACGCGTTTGCCGCCATGCCGTACACAAAACAGGACATCGTCGCCCTGGATACCGCCCTAGCTGGCTTTGCCAAGAAGGCGTACGGGCTGCCGCGCAGCTTCCCGACCCGTACCACCCTCCTGCCTATCGAGGAGTATGGACTGGGGCTAGGATCCCTCCTTCCCCTATACGCTCGAGTGGCCCACCGAGCCTTAGTCTTGGCCCTCAACGACACGGGCCGCCTGGGTGCAGTCACGCGCGCCCTCCTCCCCCGCCAACACAGCATCGCCGGCAACAGCACCGCCCACCACCTGCCCGCAGATAGGGGTCGGGCCTTCACTACACTGAAACAAATGACCCTTGCAAGAGAACACGGCATCCAACTGTTCTGCAAGGGCGCCCCCCTATCCACCCCCACCTGGTCCATCGTTGAGGCCCTCGACGCCGTAGCCGCGGTCTCCGACACCGCCCCTCTGCCTGTTGAGCACGTGCTCCCGCTCGCCGAGCTGCAACTTGAGCTCAGCCACCTAGTCGACCGGAACACCGGCCGCCACCTGATCACTTCGAAGGCCCTCGAAAAATGCCTGGGGGCTAACAGGGTACGACACAAACACAAAGTTGCTCTAAACCGGCTCAGCCTTGCAATCAGTTCGGCCAACAGGGAAGCAGGCAGCGCAGAGAAACACGCGGACCCGAACCCTCTCCCTCCCCACCAGCGGGCGATCCCAACCCTGGGCGCGCTCCAGGACCTAACCAACAGACCAGACCCGCTACCACCAGGCATGACCCAGCCAGTCACCGGGCTCCTTCAGCACGCCGCCCCACACGGCCCCGCACCACAGGCCACCGACCACGCACCTCCAACCCAAGCCACTATGGGAAGCCCAATCTACCACAACCCCCCAATGAACGCAACTGCGCCTGGTGCCACCCAGGCGCCATCCCCTGGCAACCCTACCAAAACCCACCAGGCCGCACCCAATCCCTCCAAAACCCCCCGGGCCCGTGAACGGCCCCGAAAGGCGGCAGTCAACCGCCTCCTACCCAACCCCACTGCGCGCCCCCGTCGGACCACTAAGCACGCAGCGCAACGGATTAGGATTGCAGAAAACACACGCACCACCCCCGAAGACCTACTCACCGGTGACAACGCCGCAATGAACTCAGCCCTGCGCCTCACGAATGGAGATGAGAGCCTGGCGGTTGGGACACGTGGGTACGAGACGGCACGCTCAGTATTCAGCGCTCTAAACAAGGACATGCGCAAGCATGCCCAGCTGTGCAAAACGCAGCCCCAGGACCCAGCCCCTCTCATGCAAAGCCCTCGACCGCACCCGCGCACACGCCAGCTAGCCCCTGCCCTCACGGCCCTGCTAAATGCCAACCAACACCCTCCACAACTTAACACGGTCCACACCTACCTCCACGAGAAGGAACAGGCGGCTGCCGCAGCCGCCACCGCTGGCCCCATGGATGTTGACAAGCCTGCATCAGCAGCAGACGACATGGATATCGATACCGCACAGGTGGCACCCACCCACGCACCCCACCCCAGGCGCGACGGCGCGCGCCTCAACTGGCAGCTTGCCAGGACCCGAGTCGTCAAGGACCTGATTCACCCCCGCACAGACGACTGCACCAACGGTGACGCGCAACTGACCTACGACCTCGACAATGACGGACAGGAACTTGAGTCCGTCCTATATGGCAGCAAGCAACAAAACATGACCGACAAGGACATTGAGAAGAAGCGCAAGGCCGGCGAAGACACATCTGGCTCCCGTGAACAGTACTTTACAGTACAATGGAAAGCCTCAGTCACACCCCCGGGCCTAGTGACTGCGTTTAAACGCATGGGATACAAAACCGTCACGGAGGAACGTTGCTACAAGCATCCATTGCAAAACCGACCCAAAAAAACCCATCCGCCCAGGGGAGACGCCCCGCCAGCCGCGCCCCCCCCACATGGAAGTCGAACCCGACATGCCTCCAGCCCCGGCCCCAGTCCAACCGCCTGCACCGGCTCCAGCCCCACCCGGCGCGCCCAGACCCACAGCACCTTGCGCCCCGCGCGCCGCACTCTTCTCGTCCTGGTCCACACGGCTCCTGTGCCGGGTCACATGGGCAGAGAGCAGCGAAAGGGAGCAAGACCTCAAGAACAACCCCGACTGGGATGACCTGCTGGCCGCCTGCAACGAACGGCTTGCTGCCGGGCCAGACGCCCCCATCCGCCCCACCCGCCCGCCGAGGGACCGGAACCTGACCATGCGCCAGCGACAAGGCAGGCACGACCCGGCTGAGGATGACCTCGCTGCCCGGGCACGCGAAATCCGGGCCACAACCACCATCTGTACCAGCCCCTGCAACCCGTACAAGGACACCACGCCCCCAGGCACCTACATTATCACCACACCCACAACCACAGGCAGGGCTGCACCGACGCAAGCCAACGTCTATGACCCCAACGGCCGGTGGATAGGCACTATCACATACCTTCGCCTGCAAGCGCTGTGGGACCGCTTCCACCGGACCACCGCCCGTGCCCGAGCCTTCGAGGAGGCCGTTGCAGCTCTGCTCCACCGCTACCGCCGCGACCCAGACCAAACCGACCGGAAGGCCGCCCCACAGCACCAAACGTCGCTCCCTGCGAGCACCACCACGGCCATCATTCGAGCCCTGCACAACATAGGGGAAGGACCGGTGAGTGAGTTGTTTGCCTCCCCCCTAAACGCCACAACAGAAGCAGACGAATACTGGAGCCGTGAAGCAGCGGATTCGGCCTTCGGAGCAAGGCATGACGCCTACAGCATAGCATGGACGGGCCTCCACTACGCCCACCCGCCGGGCACACCTGAGGCTGCACGAAAGGCCCTCCTCTGGGCGCTTGCCAGCGCTGAGACCACGCGCACTTCCCAAGACCCCACCCTGGTCCTTCTCGCACTCCCCAAATGTGCAACCTACCCACACACGCAGTGGCTGTGCCACCCGCTCTGCCAGCAGCTCACCACATGGGTCGGCGGTGAGACCGGCACGCCAGGCACTGCCGGCATGGAGCCCGGCCTTGGAAGCAACGGCACCCTGCAGCGGCAGAGAGGGGTGGTACTGGTGGCTGTCGGGAACCCTGCCGGCCTCGCGGCCCTCTCGGGCGGCTGGAAGGGGCTGCGCGCCACCCTGCTCGAAGGCCCTCTCACGCCTGCCTCCGTGGCAGGGACGCACCTCCGACCTGACACGCCCAGCCCCCGAACGTGCCCGAACATTCCGCTCCACCTCCTTAAACACGCCAAATACCTTACCACGCACCAACCCACCGGCCCAACGACAGCCACTCCGCGCGGCGGCCCGCCCAGGTTCAATCGGACGCAATTCCAGCGACCACTGGCACTGGCGCACAGCCCAGATGACATAGTCTGGACCGACGGTTCAGTAATAAAGGTAAGAACTGAAAATGGACAAGAAGCACAGTTCGCCGGCGCCTGTGCCTGGCACAAAGACCGCACTGCCTATGTAAATCCCAATGGTGTGGGCTGCACAAATACGATTACAAGAGCAGAGCTGGCAGCCATCAGGGCCGCCCTGGAAGAATTTGGTGGTGAAGACAAAGTATTCGCGAAAACAACGCTAACCATTGCAAGCGACTCTGCAGCCAGTTTGTACTTAATCAAACGTGCTATCAACGAACCTCGTCGACTACATTTAAGCAAACATCAGGCACTCTTGAAGTCCATCGCCGACTTGCTCCATGCACGAGCAAAGCGAAACGCGAACACTGTTTTCCTCAAAGTAGTCTCCCACACGGGTCTACATGGTAATGAAGAAGCTGATAAAGGGGCTGCCGCTGTGGCGTCCAAAGAAACGCCCGCGGACATGTCCGAACACGCCGACAATAACCCACACGCGTCCCACTGGTGGCCCGCGACCCTCACCACCCGCGAGGACGGAAGAATGCATGGTTACAAGAAGGACCTGGTGACCCGGGTCGCGAGCGAACTGCTCTGGACTTCAGGGGCGTGCCACCTGCACGCCAACGTCTCCACCGTGACTTCTGCCGCCTAACCGTTCACCCGATCGATCGATACTTCTTACTTTATAGGAGCTCGCGGCCGCCCTAGTGGACCGAATCCGGGCTCATCGACTAAGTCCTAAACTCGTCCGGCCGACCACTTATCCCTAGGCATTTCATCCCGACCGAAATCGGGGGAGTGTATGGGAATCGAACCCACGACCTCAAGCAAACTCGTCCCATGACGCTATTCACTCGCGGTTGAACCATCCACCCCTGACGGAAGCACGGCCCAATACTACGTTTCAGACCTGAACCGGGGCCTGCTCAAGGCCCTGAACCCCGCCTCCCATGGCGGGCACGCCAAACCGACTTTGTACACCACTAAGTGGGCGGAGTCTGCCCAGCACCTGGACACCCGAGCCAGCACAGCCTACATGACCCATGCCGACGCTGGACACAGCCTACGGCGCTTCATCCAGAATGCTCGTCAAGGGGGCATGGTCTGCCCTGCCCGCCTTGCTCTGTACAAACTACGCACCAGCGACACATGCGCGCTCTGTGCCCCCTTGCACGCACGAGCTGGCTCCCCCCCGGAGAGGGGTACCGCCGGACACATTGCAGGGCACTGCGCCCACCCCCAGCTGGTGGGGGCACGTATCACAAAACACAATGCGGCCGTACGTATGATCGCCGAATGCATCCACAGGGACAGCAGTGGCGGCGGCTACATGCTCATGGATGCAAGCAGCGCCGCGGACCGGCCTGAATACTGTGCGGGCAACTGCCCCCCAAAGTGGATGCTACGCCCCGAGGTCCCCAAAGCCGACCGGGAAAGAATGCGCCCGGACATTCTCTTCATCCCAACCTTGCCACGAACCGCAGTTGGTGCAAATGGGCCGAGTGACCTAAGCCCCAACGCCCGGCGGCAACACAAGGTGTACATCATCGAGGTTGGTTACACCTCCGACCTGCACCACAGCGAGAAGTGTGACCAGAAACAAGCACAGCATAGCCGTCTGGCCGACGCGCTGCGTGCCGCCGGCTGGGATGTTGTCTACAAGCACGAGCAGATCGTTACGCTGGGGCATGGTGGCACCGTCACAAACACCCTTGAGCCCCTCCTCCGCACCCTCGGTGCCACTTCTCACACCGCGCAATCCTGCTGTACACGCATTCACATGCACAGCGTCGTTAGCCTGCGTACAACGGCACTGCTGTACTACCGGCTCGAGCGTGAGACGGGAGTAGTGACCTCACGCACCACTGGACGCCCGGCCGATGCCGTCACAGGTGGGCCTGCCCCACGTGAGCCCGGTTAAGTCCACTCATGTTGCTCCACGGTGGGGTGAGCGCAACTCACTCCTCCTTAAGAAACGCGGCCTCCTCTGTGAACCGCGTACATATTATTATTATTATTATCAGGAGCGTGGTCCGGATGGGGGCCAGGTGCGGTGCCCGGGTCCGATTTGCAGCTCAACCCCTGCCGTGACCCCGCCCGGCGGAATCACACGGCCATATTGCGCTCCCATCCCTCTCCCATATGGATACGGCCATAGGCAAGAGCGCAGGGCCGGGCGTTGACCTTTGCATGCGTGGGGAGGGCAGGAGCGTGGTCCGGATGGGGGCCAGGTGCGGTGCCCGGGTCGGATTTGCAGCTCAACCCCTGCCGTGACCCCGCCCGGCGGAATCACACGGCCATATTGCGCCCCCATCCCCCTCCCATATGGATACGGCCATAGGCAAGAGCGCAGGGCCGGGCGTTGACCTTTGCATGCGTGGGGAGGGCAGGAGCGTGGTCCGGATGGGGGCCAGGTGCGGTGCCCGGGTCGGATTTGCAGCTCAACCCCTGCCGTGACCCCGCCCGGCGGAATCACACGGCCATATTGCGCTCCCATCCCTCTCCCATATGGATACGGCCATAGGCAAGGGCGCAGGGCCGGGCGTTGACCTTTGCATGCGTGGGGAGGGCAGGAGTGTGGTCCGGATGGGGGCCAGGTGCGGTGCCCGGGTCGGATTTGCAGCTCAACCCCTGCCGTGACCCCGCCCGGCGGAATCACACGGCCATATTGCGCTCCCATCCCTCTCCCATATGGATACGGCCATAGGCAAGAGCGCAGGGCCGGGCGTTGACCTTTGCATGCGTGGGGAGGGCAGGAGCGTGGTCCGGATGGGGGCCAGGTGCGGTGCCCGGGTCGGATTTGCAGCTCAACCCCTGCCGTGACCCCGCCCGGCGGAATCACACGGCCATATTGCGCTCCCATCCCTCTCCCATATTGACACGGCCATAGGCAAGGGCGCAGGGCCGGGCGTTGACCTTTGCATGCGTGGGGAGGGCAGGAGCGTGGTCCGGATGGGGGCCAGGTGCGGTGCCCGGGTCGGATTTGCAGCTCAACCCCTGCCATTACGAGGGCAGCATCTACTAGAACCACATATGTTTTTTTACATATCACGGCCTCGCCTTGTTTGTAAGCTTATATACGTACGGTACGGTGTCTTGTAGCATTCCGGGGCGGGTACCACCCCTCCCTCTGCCCAGTCCACACTACTTTGCCGCCCCCTCCACCACCGCCAACATGAATGTCATAAATAGAAAATACCGCACATACACCAAAAACACCGGCTGCGACATGTACGCACAATGCGACTTCAGCATAGCCAGCTTCGAGTTGCGCTGCTCAGCCAGCTGGGAGTTGAGCTGCACCAACTCTGGGTACCGCGCGATGTCGTATGCCTTTGAGCAGCCGGTGTGCCCACGGAAGTGCGTCTTGTCGATCACAAACAATGTGTTTGCGGCCCACTCAGCCTCCCGATTCAGGAAGTACGCATGCGCGTGGCAGTTGTTGTCGTACACGACCACCTTTGGGGGCTCTGGCCAACGGGTGACCAAAACCTCGAACAAGGCCTGGGGGGACTCATGTCATGTGGAAACCGAGGCAACCTCCGCACTTAAGGCAGTGCAGCACGAACAGCCCTGGTGTCAGATTTTTCGAGTCATACTTGTACTTCGTACACCGCTTGCGCCCCGAACTCTGAGTCCGCGAATCAGCAGCGTAGCGATGAAGAGACCGTGTTACTGGGCGGGTGGGGTAGTAGAACCCGGTGCGCATGAACTCCGCGTCTGCAAGTGTGAAACGATAATAGGTAGGTAATGTGCCGGATGCAGACGACGGAGGGTCAGGCGTGGGTCAGCAAGCACACACGTCATGGCTGCACGCGCCCTTAACCCAACCTCACCTGCCCCGCCCGCCGGCCCTCCACCACCTGCGCCAAACGTCGCCGCGCCGTGGCTCCCGCCTGACCCGCCCGCGGCAGCTGCATGCAGGTGCCAACAGCCCAGGGGCAGCAAGAGCACAGACTGAGAAAGCGCGGTGTGGCGCAAAGGCAATACGTGCAAAGGCGCGGCGCACAGGCTACCTTGCATCGCTCGCAGAGGCAAAAGGTCTGAGCAAGGCAGGCCCGGACACTCGCCGGCCGCCTGCTCCCGCTCCCACCCCGCCCACCACACATGGTGAAGGCCGCACGCGCCCTTAACCCAAGCTCACCTGCCCCGCCCGCCGGCCCTCCACCACCTGCGCCAAACGTCGCCGCGCCGTGGCTCCCGCCTGACCCGCCCGCGGCAGCTGCATGCAGGTGCCAACAGCCCAGGGGCAGCAAGAGCACAGACTGAGAAAGCGCGGTGTGGCGCAAAGGCAATACGTGCAAAGGCGCGGCGCACAGGCTACCTTGCATCGCTCGCAGAGGCAAAAGGTCTGAGCAAGGCAGGCCCGGACACTCGCCGGCCGCCTGCTCCCGCTCCCACCCCGCCCACCACACATGGTGAAGGCCGCACGCGCCCTTAACCCAAGCTCACCTGCCCCGCCCGCCGGCCCTCCACCACCTGCGCCAAACGTCGCCGCGCCGTGGCTCCCGCCTGACCCGCCCGCGGCAGCTGCATGCAGGTGCCAACAGCCCAGGGGCAGCAAGAGCACAGACTGAGAAAGCGCGGTGTGGCGCAAAGGCAATACGTGCAAAGGCGCGGCGCACAGGCTACCTTGCATCGCTCGCAGAGGCAAAAGGTCTGAGCAAGGCAGGCCCGGACACTCGCCGGCCGCCTGCTCCCGCTCCCACCCCGCCCACCACACATGGTGAAGGCCGCACGCGCCCTTAACCCAAGCTCACCTGCCCCGCCCGCCGGCCCTCCACCACCTGCGCCAAACGTCGCCGCGCCGTGGCTCCCGCCTGACCCGCCCGCGGCAGCTGCATGCAGGTGCCAACAGCCCAGGGGCAGCAAGAGCACAGACTGAGAAAGCGCGGTGTGGCGCAAAGGCAATACGTGCAAAGGCGCGGCGCACAGGCTACCTTGCATCGCTCGCAGAGGCAAAAGGTCTGAGCAAGGCAGGCCCGGACACTCGCCGGCCGCCTGCTCCAGCTCCCACCCCGCCCACCACACATGGTGAAGGCCGCACGCGCCCTTAACCCAACCTCACCTGCCCCGCCCGCCGGCCCTCCACCACCTGCGCCAAACGTCGCCGCGCCGTGGCTCCCGCCTGACCCGCCCGCGGCAGCTGCATGCAGGTGCCAACAGCCCAGGGGCAGCAAGAGCACAGACTGAGAAAGCGCGGTGTGGCGCAAAGGCAATACGTGCAAAGGCGCGGCGCACAGGCTACCTTGCATCGCTCGCAGAGGCAAAAGGTCTGAGCAAGGCAGGCCCGGACACTCGCCGGCCGCCTGCTCCCGCTCCCACCCCGCCCACCACACATGGTGAAGGCCGCACGCGCCCTTAACCCAACCTCACCTGCCCCGCCCGCCGGCCCTCCACCACTTGCGCCAAACGTCGCCGCGCCGTGGCTCCCGCCTGACCCGCCCGCGGCAGCTGCATGCAGGTGCCAACAGCCCAGGGGCAGCAAGAGCACAGACTGAGAAAGCGCGGTGTGGCGCAAAGGCAATACGTGCAAAGGCGCGGCGCACAGGCTACCTTGCATTGCACTGCATTGGAGGTATAAGGCGCATCAGTACCTTGAAGCTCTGGGTCCTGGTGTGCCAAGGCATCGTGTGCCTTCCGTGGCCATGTAAGTTGGATGTAGGAATTGTCAGCCACGTAGGCAGCTTCAGCCACCGTGAGAAGCGCCTTGAGCAGGTCGAGTGTCCGTGGCGGCAGCCTCCCGCTGTTTGCGTTGAACTCCACGGCCAGGAACGCACCTAGAATGGGGGCGTTCGTCTGCAGACAAAGACTTATTAGTCCCAGCGCATCGAGATCGTCTCCTTCCACGCACCGTGATTTCCAGCAGCAGAGCAGGCGATGGCATGTCGGCCTGCAGCACTTGACGGACAAGGCCGTGCATGACACCCGGGACATATGCGCACACAGGACTTTCGGAGGCAACGGCAAGCAGGAGGCCACGCAACTCCTCGGAGGCTGCTGCCGGGGCCACCGTGTGTGCCCCGGCGGGGGCATAGCAAGCCTGCAAAATGTAGTGTTAGACATGTATGACATCCGCGTGAAACATTGTCACTTACGATGTAGTCACACAGCCCTGGGACCTTGCTGCATTCAGACTTCAGGTCGTTGTACTCCGACGGTGTTACATCGGATTCCTTTGCAACGAGCCGCTTCAACAGCTTCCGCTTAACAGCTGATAGCAGCATGCGGTTCCGGTGCAGTGACCCAGCGTGCGCCTGCGCCATGACTTCTGGCCCCCAGGGCTTTTGGAGGTGGCACTGCGCAAAAGCGAGGTAAATGCACATGCATGGAACATGCACACGCGTACCAATGACGTACCCTGTTCTTGCGCACCCCCAGCAGAATGCCGTCGGCGATCACGTACATGCACTTGTCGATGGTACACCGGCATTGGAACGCCCGACTGTAGTCTGGGTCTTGAAGCGCGATGTAGTTAAGCCACGCCTCTTGAAATCTGCAATGCAGGGAGACTCGTAACCAGTTTACCAAATCAAAGTCCGGGCTATGCTTACGCTGCGCGTTTGTTGATGAAGAACGTGAAGTCCTGTGCTCTTGAGCCCAGAGCCGCCTACAAAGTCGTAAAGCCAACAAACACGTAAGACACGCATAGTCTGTTGCAGGACCAGCCAAATCAAAGCAAGCCGCATGGCATTTGCAGACAGCAGACAACAGCAAGCTAGCGTGACACCCACCTCCGCCGCGCCACTGTCAGGTGGCCGGCCGTGGTCGCACGCGGAGCCAGCGCCGGCAGTGGCAGGCGCGCCGGGGCGCGACGCCAGACGCGTGGGCGGCGCCAGGGGCACCTGCATCCCAAGCACACACAGCAGGGCGGACGGAGGCAAGACGTAGGCTCAAGACCGCACGCGGCTCAAGGTACGGGTGCCCGCGAGCCCAGCTCATGGCACGACGGCGGCTGCTGCACAAGCAAGAAAAGTAAGCACTCAGAGCTGATGGCTGGCGCGTGCTCTATCCGACAGGCGGCAATTCCGACTGTTCCCTCCCAACACTCACGTCACGCGCAGCGCCCGTCAGTGCGGTGTCACCGCCGCTGCCGCCAAGTCCGCCACTGCTGCCCATGCGCCCGTGCTGCCCTCCAGCTCCCGCGCCGCCTGCGCCGCCAGCCTGCATCCCAAGCACACACAGCAGGGCGGACGTAGGCAAGACGTAGGCTCAAGACCGCACGCGGCTCAAGGTACGGGTGCCCGCGAGCCCAGCTCATGGCACGACGGCGGCTGCTGCACAAGCAAGAAAAGTAAGCACTCAGAGCTGATGGCTGGCGCGTGCTCTATCCGACAGGCGGCAATTCCGACTGTTCCCTCCCAACACTCACGTCACGCGCAGCGCCCGTCAGTGCGGTGTCACCGCCGCTGCCGCCAAGTCCGCCACTGCTGCCCATGCGCCCGTGCTGCCCTCCAGCTCCCGCGCCGCCTGCGCCGCCAGCCGCGCCACTGTCAGGTGGCCGGCCGTGGTCGCACGCGGAGCCAGCGCCGGCAGTGGCAGGCGCGCCGGGGCGCGACGCCAGACGCGTGGGCGGCGCCAGGGGCACCTGCATCCCAAGCACACACAGCAGGGCGGACGGAGGCAAGACGTAGGCTCAAGACCGCACGCGGCTCAAGGTACGGGTGCCCGCGAGCCCAGCTCATGGCACGACGGCGGCTGCTGCACAAGCAAGAAAAGTAAGCACTCAGAGCTGATGGCTGGCGCGTGCTCTATCCGACAGGCGGCAATTCCGACTGTTCCCTCCCAACACTCACGTCACGCGCAGCGCCCGTCAGTGCGGTGTCACCGCCGCTGCCGCCAAGTCCGCCACTGCTGCCCATGCGCCCGTGCTGCCCTCCAGCTCCCGCGCCGCCTGCGCCGCCAGCCTGCATCCCAAGCACACACAGCAGGGCGGACGTAGGCAAGACGTAGGCTCAAGACCGCACGCGGCTCAAGGTACGGGTGCCCGCGAGCCCAGCTCATGGCACGACGGCGGCTGCTGCACAAGCAAGAAAAGTAAGCACTCAGAGCTGATGGCTGGCGCGTGCTCTATCCGACAGGCGGCAATTCCGACTGTTCCCTCCCAACACTCACGTCACGCGCAGCGCCCGTCAGTGCGGTGTCACCGCCGCTGCCGCCAAGTCCGCCACTGCTGCCCATGCGCCCGTGCTGCCCTCCAGCTCCCGCGCCGCCTGCGCCGCCAGCCGCGCCACTGTCAGGTGGCCGGCCGTGGTCGCACGCGGAGCCAGCGCCGGCAGTGGCAGGCGCGCCGGGGCGCGACGCCAGACGCGTGGGCGGCGCCAGGGGCACCTGCATCCCAAGCACACACAGCAGGGCGGACGGAGGCAAGACGTAGGCTCAAGACCGCACGCGGCTCAAGGTACGGGTGCCCGCGAGCCCAGCTCATGGCACGACGGCGGCTGCTGCACAAGCAAGAAAAGTAAGCACTCAGAGCTGATGGCTGGCGCGTGCTCTATCCGACAGGCGGCAATTCCGACTGTTCCCTCCCAACACTCACGTCACGCGCAGCGCCCGTCAGTGCGGTGTCACCGCCGCTGCCGCCAAGTCCGCCACTGCTGCCCATGCGCCCGTGCTGCCCTCCAGCTCCCGCGCCGCCTGCGCCGCCAGCCGCGCCACTGTCAGGTGGCCGGCCGTGGTCGCACGCGGAGCCAGCGTCGGCAGTGGCAGGCGCGCCGGGGCGCGACGCCAGACGCGTGGGCGGCGCCAGGGGCACCTGCATCCCAAGCACACACAGCAGGGCGGACGGAGGCAAGACGTAGGCTCAAGACCGCACGCGGCTCAAGGTACGGGTGCCCGCGAGCCCAGCTCATGGCACGACGGCGGCTGCTGCACAAGCAAGAAAAGTAAGCACTCAGAGCTGATGGCTGGCGCGTGCTCTATCCGACAGGCGGCAATTCCGACTGTTCCCTCCCAACACTCACGTCACGCGCAGCGCCCGTCAGTGCGGTGTCACCGCCGCTGCCGCCAAGTCCGCCACTGCTGCCCATGCGCCCGTGCTGCCCTCCAGCTCCCGCGCCGCCTGCGCCGCCAGCCGCGCCACTGTCAGGTGGCCGGCCGTGGTCGCACGCGGAGCCAGCGCCGGCAGTGGCAGGCGCGCCGGGGCGCGACGCCAGACGCGTGGGCGGCGCCAGGGGCACCTGCATCCCAAGCACACACAGCAGGGCGGACGGAGGCAAGACGTAGGCTCAAGACCGCACGCGGCTCAAGGTACGGGTGCCCGCGAGCCCAGCTCATGGCACGACGGCGGCTGCTGCACAAGCAAGAAAAGTAAGCACTCAGAGCTGATGGCTGGCGCGTGCTCTATCCGACAGGCGGCAATTCCGACTGTTCCCTCCCAACACTCACGTCACGCGCAGCGCCCGTCAGTGCGGTGTCACCGCCGCTGCCGCCAAGTCCGCCACTGCTGCCCATGCGCCCGTGCTGCCCTCCAGCTCCCGCGCCGCCTGCGCCGCCAGCCGCGCCACTGTCAGGTGGCCGGCCGTGGTCGCACGCGGAGCCAGCGTCGGCAGTGGCAGGCGCGCCGGGGCGCGACGCCAGACGCGTGGGCGGCGCCAGGGGCACCTGCATCCCAAGCACACACAGCAGGGCGGACGGAGGCAAGACGTAGGCTCAAGACCGCACGCGGCTCAAGGTACGGGTGCCCGCGAGCCCAGCTCATGGCACGACGGCGGCTGCTGCACAAGCAAGAAAAGTAAGCACTCAGAGCTGATGGCTGGCGCGTGCTCTATCCGACAGGCGGCAATTCCGACTGTTCCCTCCCAACACTCACGTCACGCGCAGCGCCCGTCAGTGCGGTGTCACCGCCGCTGCCGCCAAGTCCGCCACTGCTGCCCATGCGCCCGTGCTGCCCTCCAGCTCCCGCGCCGCCTGCGCCGCCAGCCGCGCCACTGTCAGGTGGCCGGCCGTGGTCGCACGCGGAGCCAGCGCCGGCAGTGGCAGGCGCGCCGGGGCGCGACGCCAGACGCGTGGGCGGCGCCAGGGGCACCTGCATCCCAAGCACACACAGCAGGGCGGACGGAGGCAAGACGTAGGCTCAAGACCGCACGCGGCTCAAGGTACGGGTGCCCGCGAGCCCAGCTCATGGCACGACGGCGGCTGCTGCACAAGCAAGAAAAGTAAGCACTCAGAGCTGATGGCTGGCGCGTGCTCTATCCGACAGGCGGCAATTCCGACTGTTCCCTCCCAACACTCACGTCACGCGCAGCGCCCGTCAGTGCGGTGTCACCGCCGCTGCCGCCAAGTCCGCCACTGCTGCCCATGCGCCCGTGCTGCCCTCCAGCTCCCGCGCTGCCTGCGCCGCCAGCCGCGCCACTGTCAGGTGGCCGGCCGTGGTCGCACGCGGAGCCAGCGTCGGCAGTGGCAGGCGCGCCGGGGCGCGACGCCAGACGCGTGGGCGGCGCCAGGGGCACCTGCATCCCAAGCACACACAGCAGGGCGGACGGAGGCAAGACGTAGGCTCAAGACCGCACGCGGCTCAAGGTACGGGTGCCCGCGAGCCCAGCTCATGGCACGACGGCGGCTGCTGCACAAGCAAGAAAAGTAAGCACTCAGAGCTGATGGCTGGCGCGTGCTCTATCCGACAGGCGGCAATTCCGACTGTTCCCTCCCAACACTCACGTCACGCGCAGCGCCCGTCAGTGCGGTGTCACCGCCGCTGCCGCCAAGTCCGCCACTGCTGCCCATGCGCCCGTGCTGCCCTCCAGCTCCCGCGCCGCCTGCGCCGCCAGCCGCGCCACTGTCAGGTGGCCGGCCGTGGTCGCACGCGGAGCCAGCGCCGGCAGTGGCAGGCGCGCCGGGGCGCGACGCCAGACGCGTGGGCGGCGCCAGGGGCACCTGCATCCCAAGCACACACAGCAGGGCGGACGGAGGCAAGACGTAGGCTCAAGACCGCACGCGGCTCAAGGTACGGGTGCCCGCGAGCCCAGCTCATGGCACGACGGCGGCTGCTGCACAAGCAAGAAAAGTAAGCACTCAGAGCTGATGGCTGGCGCGTGCTCTATCCGACAGGCGGCAATTCCGACTGTTCCCTCCCAACACTCACGTCACGCGCAGCGCCCGTCAGTGCGGTGTCACCGCCGCTGCCGCCAAGTCCGCCACTGCTGCCCATGCGCCCGTGCTGCCCTCCAGCTCCCGCGCCGCCTGCGCCGCCAGCCGCGCCACTGTCAGGTGGCCGGCCGTGGTCGCACGCGGAGCCAGCGCCGGCAGTGGCAGGCGCGCCGGGGCGCGACGCCAGACGCGTGGGCGGCGCCAGGGGCACCTGCATCCCAAGCACACACAGCAGGGCGGACGGAGGCAAGACGTAGGCTCAAGACCGCACGCGGCTCAAGGTACGGGTGCCCGCGAGCACGACGGCGGCTGCTGCACAAGCAAGAAAAGTAAGCACTCAGAGCTGATGGCTGGCGCGTGCTCTATCCGACAGGCGACCTCCCAACACTCACGTCACGCGCAGCGCCCGTCAGTGCGGTGTCACCGCCGCTGCCGCCAAGTCCGCCACTGCTGCCCATGCGTCCGTGCTGCCCTCCAGCTCCCGCGCCGCCTGCGCCGCCAGCCGCGCCACTGTCAGGTGGCCGGCCGTGGTCGCACGCGGAGCCAGCGCCGGCAGTGGCAGGCGCGCCGGGGCGCGACGCCAGACGCGTGGGCGGCGCCAGGGGCACCTGCATCCCAAGCACACACAGCAGGGCGGACGGAGGCAAGACGTGGGCTCAAGACCGCACGCGGCTCAAGGTACGGGTGCCCGCGAGCCCAGCTCATGGCAAAAACAAGGTTGTTGAGCTAGCGCTGCAGCTGGAGCTGCACCCACCTGCTGGCTGTCATCTCCAAGCTCGCGGCTGAGAAGCAGCCCTCTGTTGACGTAGCTCGTTACCACCGTCCGCCAGATGGCGTAGAATGGCACCGGGCTTGTCGCCAGCTGTACCGAATACCTGCAATGCGCACAGAGATTAGCCCTCACCCTTTCGAGTGCTGCGCCGTGTGTAGCCGTGTGTAGCCAACACCACTTACCACTGCAGCAGCTCGTGGCTGAACAAGTCAGCATTGTTGAGATTCAGGATGCCATATTCAGCGAAGTTGCAGTTCAGCTTGTTCCCGCACACACAGGCACGATGGCACACGTCAACCTCGCGAAACCACGTGACACTGTACACCACTGATTTGCGTTGGGGGTAGGAGCGGGCCAGGGAAGCGTCCTCCCAAGACCGCCCACAACGGCACCGTGCTCCGGGCAGCACTAGCGGTGCGAACTGTGCTGGCATAGTGCTGAACTCCGGGTAGACGCGCAGATTGCCCGTGAAGCCATCATCAATGCGCTCCTGCATTCAGAATGGGCACATCGTCGCGTCCGCATGCAGTGCCGTGTTGCAGCAACCCCACCGGCACACACAGGCCAGCCCTCTCCACAACCAGCAAAACCCACCTGCGACACTGACTGCACCTTGATCTTGCCCGTGCTTGAGTCCACATATGCTTCAATGACAGACGCCAGGTCATCTACCGCGTCAGCATCAAATGCGGCCACGGTAGGGGCGGACTGCCCGCCAGTGACCTGCTTCACGTGGGGACATTCCCTTGAGTTTGAGCACACAGTGCAACGCGGCGTGCCCTCCGCACACAGCACAACGGCAGCGTCTCCTGCCAGCGGCGTGCCGACCAGACAAGCGCCTCGCAGGTGCGATGCCTGGCTAGACGCCGCAAAGCGCAGCAACTGCACTGCTGCTGGTGGGTCTGGCTCCGGCGACCGCAGCAGCGGATGGAGGGGCTGCTCGTGTTGCTTGGCTCGCCATTCATTGCACAACAGCTGCAGGAAAACAAGAACGTATGATGTCAAGCAAAGGCTAGCTAGAATGAATAGAATGAGCTCAGAGCACCGCACCTTGAGCGCGCGCAGGTGCGCGCACGCGTGGCCCAACGCCTGGAGGCCATCGGCACGCGTCCACGGGCTGGCATCACAGTCGAAGAGCTTCGCCTTGCCACGCCAGGCCGGATTGCATGTGCACCACGAGGCAATGTGCTGGCCGTCCGCGAACGTGACAGTCCGGAATGTGGACAGGACGAACCGCTTCAAGCTGCGGTCCGCTGGCACGCAGTACACTGATTTGGACCTCGACGCAGCAACCGGCTGGAGACTTGCTCCCGGAAATAGCTGGCCAATGCAAGCTGCCAGGCCAGACACTGCAAGTACTTCCGCCGGCTCATGTTTGACAGGGCACGCCAAGGCATTGCAACAGTGGTACAGCCCGTTGGGCCCTGGCCCTGGCGGCAATTTTTGGCTTGGTTGCACAACATCGTCGAAGGAGGTGCCTTCTGAAAAGGCTGATGCCGATGGCAGCTCTGCCACGTTACGCGCTGCTGCTGCTGCTGCTGCTGATGATGGTGGTGCTAATTGTGGTGCTCTGGCAGGCTGCGGAGTCGGCTGCACTGCAGCGATAGGGTCTATAGCTGGCTGAGGCTTTCTAGAACGCGGGATATCAATGGGCATTCCATCCTCATTGAAAGTAACAAAGAATTCTTTGTGTGAGTTCTTCCTGGGCCGGCCTGGGCCTTTTTTTGGTACACTGTCTCCCATACGTAGTTAATTGAATGTCTTCATAGTAATATTAATAGTGAAATTATTGCTTGAGAAATTATGGCCTGAATGTGTGCAGGTTGAGAGCATGAGTGAGGTTGAGTGGCATCGGGCATTCACCCAATCTCAGCGAGCACAAGGACGCACAAGAGCTGGTTATACTGTAATGGATGCAATACATTACACCAATGTAGACAGTAGAGAAAGTCTGAAACCTGGTCCACACCGGGGTCCACCCCAACCTTGTCCACCTTCGGATCGTACAGCAGCTGCACGGACTGCGCTGGCGTGAGTTGGCTGGATCTGCCGGCCTCGATGGCGATGGTGCGGTCCATTAGTAGGTGAACCGCCTTGCCGTCGGTACAGTGTGTTGTTCTGTGTCTGTCTTCAGCAGCGTGTTCAGCTTGCAGTACACAACCCGCTGATGGCTGTCCTCCTCCTCTTTCCTTTTGGTGAACTCAAGTGACAATGACACGTCCTCGCGGTACAGTGCGGTGTTGACTGCTTTGGACCCAACGCGCACAGAAGGCATACTGGCTGGAGTATGCGCAGCAGGGGTCTTGGCTTTCTCGCTTGTAAATAGTTGAACTCTTACCCCTATGTTGTTTTTACTGTGTTCCTCAACGTGCATAGCCACAAAACTCAAAGTCGGGGCTCAGGGGGTCAAGCTCAATGTCTGTGCATGCACAATTGCAGTGTTCATGGCCTCCACATAGTGGCCTTTGGTGATGCGATCAACACCATGCTGTAGCACTGATGCTGTGCACAAAGATCGGTACTTCGCCTTGAGTGTTGCAAAGACTTGTTCAATGGCATTGACAGCCGGCGAGTAAGGTGGAATATACAGAACGCGGTAGCCCTTTGAGGCAACCAAGCTTTTGACTTCCTTGGAGTGATGAAAGGCTACATTGTCCATCAACAACACCGAACCTGGGTCAACTGCCAAGCGTGAAAGGAAGCCCATAAACACTTGCTTATTACAGTTTGTTTCTAGCAATTCTGCATGCACCACTCTTGCCTGACACACGGCCATTACCAAAGTGAACTTTACCTGGCGTATTCGTTTGGGCTGCAGTCTGGTCAATCGCTTGCCACGAGGTGCATAACCTTTTTGCCGGGAATCACCCACGTGGAAAAATGTCTCATCGATGCAAATCAGATTGTGACTGGCCAAGTAGTCCTTACAAAAGTTCAAGACTTGGGAAGTGTTGTGTTTGTGCGAGACAACAGGCTGTGCATCCTTGTAACTGTACCTACAGCCTTGGCGGACACGTGCAGCTGTTGAGCGTGACACCCGCAAACCAGAAGCTCTCTGTAACTCAGCAGCAAGTTCTGCACTGGTCAGGAACGGGTTCTTTTGCAGTGCTGACAACAAAATATCCTTGAGATGACTGGCTTTGGGATGAGCAATCCGACGTCTTTGAACACCGGATTCACCCAACGGGCCACACTTGACTTGGAAACACTGTAACGGTTTGCAACACGGCGCAAACTTGGTGTGAAATACTTGTAGTCAACAACAGCTCTGTAACGCACTTCATGATTAATTATCCTATAACAATAGCCGGTAAAACATGGAACCCTTGACCGCATGCTGTCCCACAATTCTTTGAGACAGACTGTATGACACTGCACCCGGTGCGCTGCGGTCATGAAGCATTTCCCAGAATCCGCCCGCACAGCGCGGGTTGACAGCAACAGTTGCGGTAACATGAGCTCCTGTTCCCGCATCGAGTATTCCTCTGAACGCGCCTTCCTCTTAACACACACACATGCACACACACTAGGGCGAGCTTATGACCCCCTGCGCGTGGCACCCCACCCAGTGCAGCTGCGCTAGCGCGCCGGCCCCCGCCCCCACCGCCCGGCACTCCTCCCACGCCTCCTGTACTGCCTGCTTGATGGCCAGCCGCACCACCTGGAACGGGTGCTGCCGTGGCCGCGGCCAGCGTGCTATCAGCACCTCACCCCAGCTGGCTGCCCTGGCCAGCTCCTGCACCAGCCGCTCAGCCGGCCGCGCCATGTCGCGCCCAACAAACGCAAACACGGCACAGCGCGCCTCGCCCACGCCCGGGATCAGTGCCACCATGGGCTCCACCCTGTAGGTGTCGCCCATCCTTTCGCGGCACCACTCCTGAATCCCCTCGGCCGACGGCGGCGCCACCCCCCCGCGCATGAACACCCACTCCGCCCAGTCACTCCATTCGCCCGTCCCTGCCGTGGCCGCGGTCGCAACCTCCAGCCCGTGCGCCCACACCAGCTCCGCCGTGCGCCGCAACAGCCACTCCGGTGTGCAGCCGGCGCCACCGGCCGAGGGAACCGGGCCAGGCCGGCCATCAGCGGTGGCCTGCGCCGTGCCCCCAACCCCGCCCATACCCAGCCTCAGGCCCAGGTAGCTGACGCGCCACTTGGTGCCGTACAGCAGCAGCTCCGGCCAGCCCCACCCCCCAGTAAGCGAGTGGCCCCTACTTTGGACTGCGAGCAGGTAGCCTGTTCACCCAAAAAAATCCCATCCTCTGGGCGTACAGCATGCTGCTTGGGCGCAGGCAGGTGACCACCACGGCTCGGCTGGACGGCTCAGTCAGCGCCTTCTCATCGGCCAGCTACTACGAGCAGGCACACTTCAACACCAGCCGTCGGCGCATCGACAAGTGGAACAGTGATGAAGCGAGCCAGGCGGCAACACAGTAGCTAAAAGAGGTGGCGGCAGAGACTGCCGACTTCGACCAGTACTGCGAGTTCCTACGCACGTACCTGTCGGTGCTGCGCCCGCTACTGCAGCACCGCACTGAACGGGGCTACAGAAACATGCGTTTTCTGCGAAAAGTGGGGCGAGACAAACTGGTGAACACCATCAGCAGAACCATCGCACCACACAAGCCACGTGGCCAGGGCTGCACGGTGGTTGGCATGGGTGACTGGCGGGGGCCGGGCTCAACCCCGATCAAGCGACGGACGTGTGGGCCACTGGAGCAGGTCAGGCTGCACCTCAAGCATCGGGAGGATGTGGTGCTGGTGCCCATCAAGGAGCCCGGCACATCCTGTGTGTGCCATGGCTGCCACCACCGCCTCTCCAATATGCGAGCCAACTCCACCCGCGTCAAGACAAACGGTGAGAAGGTGACCAAAATGTCCAAGATCCACAAGGTTCTGCACTGCAGGCCGTCGGCTGTGAAGGCCGGCAACAGCCTGGAGAACAGTGAGGGCAGCGACAGCTGCTGCGGCACCACGTGGAACCGGGACGTGAACGGTGCCAAAAACATGCTCATGCTATTGATGTGCATCCTGCACGGATACAAGCGACCACATGCGTTCCGCCTGGCGCACGCCAAGAACGGCTGAGGCACTGCCAAACAAATACCGACTGTCGAGAGGCACGCAGAAACGCGATCTGGAAGATGGAAGTCCCACAGAGGCTTCTTGAATGGCCAACCAGTGTTATCCTCGACACCTGTGTCCCGTGAAGTACTTGGAGGTGCATGGTTACATGATTGCTGAATGCATCATTGGCAACTTTATGGGCTAGACGCCCTGCCTGGTGTTATAATTCAGAGCTGTAGCTGTGGTGCATGGGGACATAGAGATACAAGGCTCAAAAAGAACTTAGGGTGAACACACCCCCTTGATGGTGGTAGTGTCCCACTTTATGTGAGATAGACTGTATCAACATGTTAACAGTGCAACCAGAGACGAATTGCATCATGTACTCTCATGCATTTCGTGCAATTGTATTGGGGTTGGTGCAGAAGATTGGTCTGAGACTTGAGAAAGTAGCGGAGCATGGGACTTAAGTGTACCACTTTGTGGCCACAAAACAGGACAATGACCTCAGCATGGTTGGCATGGTCATGTTCCAAAATGGATATACCAGGATAATAGTGAGATGGTGGGGGCGGTGGTGGTGTTTTGCAATTGGGCCAGCGGCAACCCGCTGCTGCTGGCCTTGTAACTCTGTAAAAGGTGTTGACGGTCACTCGCACAGCTCCACGCACACCGTGTACGCGGTGACGGTGCTGGCGGTGAAATCGCCGCTGGCCAGCAGGGGGGTGGACAGCAGCGCGGGCAGGCAGGACGCGGGGAGCAGCAGCGTGGGGCGGTGGGTCCAGATGGTGTCGTGCGCGCCGGCCAGCAGGGTCTCTGGGCTGGCGCAGCCGGATGCGTCAAGCACCAGGATACGGGTGCCGGGCATGCGGGTGGGGGCCAGGGCGTCCAGGGTTGTGGGGGAGGCAGCGGCATCTGGTGTGGCGCAGCAACACAGGCGCTGGGGGCAGCTGTGTACACGCAGGTCGGGGTGCAGCGCACCGGCCAGAGTGGCGTGCAGGCCCGGGGCGGCGCAGGGGCAGGAGACGTAGGCGCAGGGGTCCGATGCGCAGTGGCGCTTGTGGCGCAGGATGGACCAGTTGACGCGCTCTGCAACAGGCTGCTCCCAGACTGTGAACTCGCCCAGCGCCCCCCAGGCGCCGTGCGCCGGAACCAGCACTGGGCCGTACAATGCGCTGTTTACCAGGCGCTGCTGGGGTTGCATGAGCGCACTTCCCTTCCCCCAGAAAATACAGCAGGCGTCGTCCAAAATGGGACACACTGTGTAGGCCCTTTACAGGCTTCACGTTCATTAATGAACGGAACGTCGTGTCATGTCTAACACTTACTCTACCCACTGCTTGCGCTGCGCCCGCTGCTCAGCCTTCCTACGCCTCCGCTCCTCTGGCTTGAACATGTTTGGCACCTCTGTGCGCTTGCAATGGCACTCGTAGTGCATGAGAACACCATTAGCCCCGTGCATGTCACGGTTATGCATCTCATTGCATTCTGGACAGAACTTGAGACGTACATACCGGGACTGGGCCCCCTCCTCTTTTCGCGACTCACTCTTTCTCTTCTTTTCCTGCTCGCTCTCCCCTGCATGCCCACCACCCACTCTACGATCTTTTTCTTGCGGTACTGCTTCCACACACTCGGTTCGCGTGGCACCCGTGTGACTACAGCTCCCGCCACGTTGGGCTTGCTCCACTTGAGGTACCGCTTGACATGCCACTTGAGGTACCGTTTGATGCGTCGAATCGTCCGCTTGGTGTTCGAGCCATGCAGCAGCCCCCAGCGTACACTGCGGGGAAGCTTGACAGGGTCATGCTGTCTCACCACCACCCGCTCCAGACCCTTGGTGCGCATGAACGGGGGTCGGGGCAGGGAGGACGGGGAGCTCGGGAAACGGGCAGGTTGAGTGGTGGGTCCAAGGGGAGGGCACTGACTCGCAATCCTGACTGACGCTGTCCGGGCTATTCCAATCCACGAAGAGCAGGTCCAATCCTGACCTGGGCTATCCCAATCCTCAAAGTAAGTGCGGTTCCAATCCTGACCGGGCCAATCCCAATCCCCAAAGTGCCGGGTCCAATCCTGACACCCCCAATCCCAATCCAGCTAGGGGTGACCGGCCACGACTCCAATCCTACCCCCCATACCACCCCTCCGGGTTCAAAGATGTCGGTTCATCCCAAAGCCAGTCACCTCAAGGATGTTCTGCTGTCAATTCTGCAAAAGAACCCGTTCCTGACAAGTGCAAAACTTGCTGCTGAGGTACAGAGAGCTACTGGGTTGATGGTGTCACGCTCAACAGCTGCACGGGTTCGCCAAGGCTGTGGGTGGGACGGATGTGTGGGTGTCGAACGAAGGGCTGGAAAGCCGTAACGTCCGTGTTAGTTTTCGAAACGGCGGGGCACAGTGAGGCTGATAGGCTGTAACAAGGCCCATGCAATTGCAAAATTTACTCGCAACACGTCAGTCAGGATTGGCCATCGCGTTACTATGCAGGACTGGGGTGCGCACGTTGTAGCCATGGGCTCAAATGGGCATGCTTACGACGCTATAAAAGCTCTAGAAATAGCGCCCTAATCCGACTCATACTTAAATACTGTCACTGATAACGAGCTATCGACGACCTGCAAAAATCTGAACGAATGCCGACCGCCGAAAAGAAGAAGCGGAGTCCCCCGGTCCCCACGACCTACACCCGCAGCATCTTGTTGATGGGAACCAACTCTGTATGGGTGGGCCTCGCGAATAAAGCGGTTTACGCGCAGAAGGCCAAGTCGACCAAGCTCGTTAAAGTTTCTGGGCGCAAGACCTTCGCGGACCACGCAGCCGAGCCCGGCTATATGATGCATGTGGTCATGGACGCGATCAGCAAGAACGGCTACTACGGGCTGCATGGGGTGCCCACGCCGAGCGACGTCGCGGCGATGCCCGATAAGGGGAATGTGGTGTGGAGCACGTTCCGACCCCACACGGTGAGTTTTGGGCTGCGCTTGTGCGGGCGGCTACTACGGATAAAACGGGCACGAAGGGCTTCTCAATGGCGCGATAGCAACCCGCTTCCCATCTTTGTCCTACTTTCTCGCCCCCCCCCCCCCCCCTTGCAGAAGCAGTCCGAGGAGGTGCATGTGCCCAGCTCGCCGGGCGGCCTGCACAACCTGGAGGTGCAGGACACGGCGGTGGTGGTGGGGGCGGACGGCACGTTCTACAGCGGCGTCACGCTGTGCGCGAAGAAGGATGACGAGGGGGAGGATGACGAGGGGGAGGATGACGAGGGGGAGGATGACGAGGGGGAGGAGGGTGACGACGAGATGTGGAAGGAGACTGTGGCGCCGCCGTGCTCGCACTGCTACCTGAAGCGGACCACGCTTGAGGGCGTGCAGGGCTACGTGATTGCGGGGCTCATGCTGGTGCACCCCAAGCGCCTGGTCGGCGCCCCGGTGTATGTGAGCTGGTATGGGAACCACGAGTTCCGGGAGTGGGCCATGGCCCAGCTGCGCATGCCCGTTGCCGACGATGACGAGTGACGTACGGGGACAAGTACTGAAAGATGAAGGGTGTGTTGATGTGATGAGGCATAGCAAGCACGGAGCCTCGAGATATGAGATGTGCACGGCACATGGAGGAGGTGGGGCACGGGTGACACGTTTGGGTGTGTGTTTGGCCTGTCTGGCTGCCCAGCTGGCGACCGGCCGGCCTTGTAACGGCCGGTCAGACACGTGAACGTGAAGTCAAAGCAAGTGTCTCAATCGCACGGCTCCACATAAACCATGTACACAGTGATGGTGAAATCACCACTGGCCAGCAGGGGGGTGGGCAGCAGCACGGGCAGGCAGCAGTATGGTGGGCCGGTGGGTCCAGATAGATGGTGTTGTGTGTGCCAGCCAGCAGGGTCTCTGGGCTGGCACAGCCAGATGCGTCCAGCACCAGGATACGGGTGCCGGGCAGGCGGGTGGGGGCCAGGGCATCCAGGGTTGTGGGGGAGGCAGCGGCATCTGGTGTGGCGCAGCAACACAGGCTCTGGGGGCAGCTACGGATGCGCAGGCGGGATGGAGCATGCCATCTAGCGTGGCGTGCATGCCCTGGGTGGCGCAGGAGCAGGAGATGTAGCCGCAGGGGTCCGAGGTGCAGTGGCGCTTGTGGTGCAGGATGGACCAGTTAACGCGCTCCACAACGGGCTGCTCCCAGGAGCTCCCGTTGCCCTGCACCAACCCCATCTCGTGTGCCCTGCAGCCTCTCCTCCGCGCCCTGCTCATCCTCCTGCGTATCACCGTTCAGTGCCTGCACACCATTGGGCTTGTTGCCGTGGCCACGGCCACCACAGCGCATCTTGCCCTGCTTGCTGATGGAATTGCGCCATGTCTGGACAGCTGCTGCGACGTTGGGCATCCCTATGGCAGCCAAAACCTCAGTTATGCCTTAGTTATGGGCTCGCGCCTCAGTTATGCCTCAGTTGTGGCAGGGTCGATCATGCCGAGCGACCGCCATGACTGAGGTACCTCTGTTATGCGTCTCGGTTATGAACTCACAACTGACAGGTGACTGAGAGGGCCTCTGTTGTGCCTGTCCGCGCTCTGTCACGCATTGTATTTCAAGTCCATGTTGAACTCAGTTCCGCGGTGCAGCGCTAAAGGCGCGACTCCTTAACATACAGCCTGTCCAAATCATTGTGGGACACCGCCCTGTTAAGGGTTGCCCCCACTTTGATTCGGTCCATGTATTTCTGGGTCCACATGCATCGAATACACAGCTGCATCACCAAACAAGCATCAGGTACGGGGCAACAATGCCCCCAACGACCGTGGACACTGTTTGCTTAGCAACCATGTTTCTCTATTTTCTGCATTGGACACGCAGGTGTCAAGGATAACACACACAGTACAAAAATGCCTCTTGGTGCATCTCTACTCTGATGTCAGTGTGCCTCTCGACAGTCGGTATTTGTACCGTCACAGTACTGGGGTTTCGGCAGTACACAAGATGCCAAAGCAGCACATCTGCTGCAGCCACTGTTTTTTCAGGTTATTGCCTGTTGGCGTCCTGCAGCGTGGAACCTTGTGTGTTTTCCTGCGCTCTGTAAACCCCACCACAATGAGCTCGGTCCGGACGTTTGCGTGGACACATGGTGTACATGTTCTGCTATGTGCTATGTATCTCTGTGTTCTTAAGTCCCTTTCTCAGAGTCGGATTTCTAGTTTGACGCACCTCGTCCCTCTGCGCTCCTACACCTCAACCACAACGACCTGCAGCATGCACAGACGCACAAGCAGACGCACCAGGTATGTGACCACAGACGCAGGCGCGGTCGCCATGCAGAGGCGCCCAGGGCTGCGCGCACTCCCACAACCCGCACCCACACCCACGCCCACAGCCCCCGAAGCCCAGCGTACCGCTCAAGGCATGGCGCCGCCTAGCCCGCGGGCGCCCATGCACAAAGAATGCATGGTTACAAGAAGGACCTGGTGACCCGGGTCGCGAGCGAACTGCTCTGGACTTCAGGGGCGTGCCACCTGCACGCCGACGTCTCCACCGTGACTTCTGCCGCCTAACCGTTCACCCGATCGATCGATACTTCTTACTTTATAGGAGCTCGCGGCCGCCCTAGTGGACCGAATCCGGGCTCATCGACTAAGTCCTAAACTCGTCCGGCCGACCACTTATCCCTAGGCATTTCATCCCGACCGAAATCGGGGGAGTGTATGGGAATCGAACCCACGACCTCGAGCAAACTCGTCCCATGACGCTATTCACTCGCGGTTGAACCATCCACAAAGACCTGCAGCATGCACAGACGTAAACGCAGACACGCCAGGTATGTGACCGCAGGCGCAGGCGCGGTCCCAGGGTCCGGGCACCATAAGTCCGGCACGCATACCCACAACCCGCACACCGACACCCACGCCCACAGCCCCAAGCCCAGCGTACCGCTCAAGGCATGGCGCCGCCTAGCCCGCGGGCGCCCATGCACAAAGACCTGCAGCATGCACAGACGTAAACGCAGACACGCCAGGTATGTGACCGCAGGCGCAGGCGCGGTCCCAGGGTCCGGGCACCATAAGTCCGGCACGCATACCCACAACCCGCACACCGACACCCACGCCCACAGCCCCAAGCCCAGCGTACCGCTCAAGGCATGGCGCCGCCTAGCCCGCAGGCACCTATGCACAAAGACCTGCAGCATGCACAGACGCACAAGCAGACGCGCCAGGTATGTGACCACAGGCGCAGGCGCGGTCGCCATGCAGAGGCGCCCAGGGCTGCGCGCACTCCCACAACCCGCGCCCACACCCACGCCCACAGCCCCAAGCCCAGCGTACCGCTCAAGGCATGGCGCCGCCTAGCCCGCGGGCGCCCATGCACAAAGACCTGCAGCATGCACAGACGTAAACGCAGACACGCCAGGTATGTGACCGCAGGCGCAGGCGCGGTCCCAGGGTCCGGGCACCATAAGTCCGGCACGCATACCCACAACCCGCACACCGACACCCACGCCCACAGCCCCAAGCCCAGCGTACCGCTCAAGGCATGGCGCCGCCTAGCCCGCGGGCGCCCATGCACAAAGACCTGCAGCATGCACAGACGTAAACGCAGACACGCCAGGTATGTGACCGCAGGCGCAGGCGCGGTCCCAGGGTCCGGGCACCATAAGTCCGGCACGCATACCCACAACCCACACACCGACACCCACGCCCACAGCCCCAAGCCCAGCGTACCGCTCAAGGCATGGCGCCGCCTAGCCCGCGGGCGCCCATGCACAAAGACCTGCAGCATGCACAGACGTAAACGCAGACACACCAGGTATGTGACCGCAGGCGCAGGCGCGGTCCCAGGGTCCGGGCACCATAAGTCCGGCACGCATACCCACAACCCGCACACCGACACCCACGCCCACAGCCCCAAGCCCAGCGTACCGCTCAAGGCATGGCGCCGCCTAGCCCGTAGGCACCTATGCACAAAGACCTGCAGCATGCACAGACGCACAAGCAGACGCGCCAGGTATGTGACCACAGGCGCAGGCGCGGTCGCCATGCAGAGGCGCCCAGGGCTGCGCGCACTCCCACAACCCGCGCCCACACCCACGCCCACAGCCCCAAGCCCAGCGTACCGCTCAAGGCATGGCGCCGCCCAGCCCGATGGCGCCTATGCACAAAGACCTGCAGCATGCACATAGGCACAAGCAGACGCGCCAGGTATGTGACCACATGCGCAGGCGCGGTCGCCATGGAGAGGTGCCCAGGACTGCGCGCACTCCCACAACCCGTGCCCACACCCACGCCCACAGCCCCCCAAGCCCAGCGTACCGCTCAAGGCATGGCGCCACCCAGCCCGTTGGCGCCTATGCACAAAGACCTGTAGCATGCACATGCACAAGCATAAGCGCAAGCTAGGTGACCACAGGCGCAGGCGCGGTCCCAGTGTCCGGGCACCCAAGTCAGGCACGCATACCCACAACCTGTATACGCACACCCACGCCCACAGCCCCAAGCCCAGCGTACCGCTCAAGGCATGGCGCCGCCCAGCCCGATGGCGCCCATGCACAAAGACCTGCAGCATGCACATAGGCACAAGCAGACGCGCCAGGTATGTGACCGCAGGCGCAGGCGCGGTCCCAGTGTCCGGGTACCCACGCCCACAGCAAATGGGCGTAAAATCCGTAAAAGTTTCCGTGGTGCTAACCTGGATCAGAAGTTCACAGGCATGCTGGAGACAGACGGGTTATCATTGAAGCTGCACTTCAGTGAAACCATGAGTGCAGAGGAGATACAGCTGCGAACGGAGAAGAGGGAAGCCAAGTACCGGACGCGTGAGCAGCAGCAAGCCTGGGAGCGCAAGGTCAAGGAAGAGGCAAAGAAGAGGAAAGCCGTGCCGCTCCCGAACCTGGTGCTGGCGGTGGACCTGGGCGTGAAGAACATTGCCTACGTCACGGTGTTCACAAAAGACGACACTGGCAACATGCGCCAGAAGCTCATCCCCATCAAACGGGCCGCAGACAAGCCGCCCAAGGACAGGCCTCTGGTCTTCTGCCTGACATCAGGTTCATACTACACCAAGTCGGGGGTGAGGCGGCGGCGCATGATCACCCAGCGGCGGCGAAAGAAGGCCAAGCTGGATGTGGTCGACAAGGAGTTCATGGATTAGCGGCCAAGCACAGACCTCCAGCAGCTGCTCGCTTACGGGCGGGCATTGACCAAGCACCGGGTTGCCAGGTCTGCTTTCTGGATGCAGCGGAAGACGCGCAACACAGCACGGCGTAACCGAATCGGCCTGCAAAGGACGCTCATGCGCTTCTTCTCAGGCATGCGCGACACCCTCGACAAGAAGTACAAGCTGAACGTCAAAGACGCGGTCATGGTGTTCGGGGACGCAGACTTTGAAACCAACATCCGGGGCTGCGCACCTGTCGCCGGCAGCAAGCGGGTGATGGAGGCCGCGGCACGCTTCTTCCAGGTGCAGACAGGCAGTGAGTATGGAACCTCTACAGCTTGTGCCAAGTGCAAGCGGGAGTATCTGTACTCTGTGCGCATGCGCACCAAGGGTCTGGAGCGGGTGGTGGTGAAACAGCATGACCCTGCCAAGCTTCTCCACAGTGTGCGCTGGGGGCTGCTGCATGGCTCGAACACCAAGCGGACGACTCGTCGTGTCAAACGGTACCTCAAGTGGCATGTCAAGTGGTACCTCAAGTGGAGCAAGCCCAACGCGGCAGGAGCTGTAGTCACGCGGGTGCCACACGAACCGAGTGTGTGGAAGCAGTACCGCAAGAAAAAGATCGTAGAGTGGGTGGTGGATGGGCATGCAGGGGAGAGCGAGCAGGAAAAGAAGAGAAAGAGTGAGTCACGAAAAGAGGAGGGGGCCCGGTGCCGGTATGTACGTCTCAAGTTCTGTCCAGAATGCAATGAGATGCATAACCGCGACATGCACGGGGCTAATGGTGTTCTCATGCACTACGAGTGCCATTGCAAGCGCACAGAGGTGCCAAACATGTTCAGGCCAGAGGAGCGGAGGCGTAGGAAGGCTGAGCAGCGGGCGCAGCGCAAGCAGTGGGTAGAGTAAGTGTTAGACATGACACGACGTTCCGTTCATCGATGAACGTGAAGCCCGTAAAGGGCCTACACAGTGTGTCCCAATTTGGACGACGCCTGCTGTAGCTGCTGCTTCTTGTTCCATGACTGTGCAGGAATGGCAACCCCATTGCTGAGGAGCAACTCCCACAGGTGGTTCATCTTGCCAGAACAGGGCACAAGCTTGTGTTGCAGTGTGGTCAGCTCCATCCTGGCGGATGTGGTCACGACTTTGGGTTCCACTATCCCAGGCGTTCAGCAGCTTGAACAGCATGCTCTTGGGTGGTCGGACCTGTTTTGAGGAGGCTGCAAACCTGCTGCATGCTGACGACCCCAGCCCAGATTGCGACAGGTGATTTGCAGAATGGTTCCCTCTGCGTTACAGGCCTCTGCTGGTCACAAAAGCTCCTATCAGACCCATTAGCCAACCACTCTGACACTCGTGATCGTGGCACCTATGGCAAGCACCACAAGTCCATCACTCCACCCCGAACTTCAGCCCCAGCATCCGCACCACGAACGCCCGCGCCTCAGCCTCCATGCTGGCGTTCACAAAAAAGATGCCTGGGCAGCCCTGCAGAGACTTCACCTCAGCGGCAAGCGCCTTCCATCCCTTTGTGTCATTCACAGTGACCGGCAGCCACTTGAACGGGCGGTCCCCCTCATAGCTGCTCTCCCAAATGTAGGCCTTGCGGTACACTGGCGGCGGCGCCACCGCTGCCTTCGTCGCCTTAGGTGGTGGCGGCCTGCAACAGCAGCAGCAACCGGCACCGGAGCCGGCAGTCATGTCGCTGGAGCAGGCATCGCTGGAGCAGCCATTATTGCTGTTGTTGCCGCCACTGCCCGGGGTGTCGGCGCTCCGCAGCAGGCCGTCCTCGCTGCCGCTGCTGTCCGCCTCGCTGTCCGACAATCCACCCGCACCGCCGCAGGAGTCGTCGGCGGCGGAGGGGTCGTCGCCTACGTCATCACCGCCGGGGGTGTTGTTGTCGTCGCATGAGACGAATTCGTCCTCAGTCGACTCAGCAGCGGATACAGCGGACAGCTCCTCGCCGCCGCTCTCGGAGCCGACCTTCGACGCGCGGCTCGCGGCCAGCGCAGCTGCGTGAGTGAGAAATGAGCGTTCGCAGTGCGAGTTCGCAGAGATCGCCACACAACCAGTCAGCGACATGCCGTCAGTCGGCGCGGGCGTCCCGACACAGCAACAGCTCGTCACCGAACCCGTAACCGCGCGGCAAAATGCGCACAACATGACAGCCTAACTACAATAGCGCTCACCGCGAGCCGCGAGGAATAGGTCGCGCTTGGGCAGCCCGCCCCCCGCGTTGCCTAGGCCGAGCCGGCCGCACTGCAGACGCAGCATCTCAGGCAACAGCGTGTGATACGTGCTGTGTTCGCCTTTTAAGATGCCGTTCTGAGCTCGATGAAACAAGCTGCACGCCGAGGAGAGGTCCGTTTCCGAGACCCCGCATGTCGCCGCGCAAAGGCGACGCTGCTGCAGGGCTTGCAGGGTACGGTACATGTTCGCTTGCATTTTTGTGTTATGTTTGAACTCTTTTGATTTAAGCGTTTTAAAGGACGCAGGCCGTCCCGCCTAACCGTATGTATGTAGAGGTAGATCTAGCAGATAGAATCAGAAGCACTTCTATGGCATGAAATGACAATGTAATAAATTGTTTATGTGTGTGCGCGACGACAAAAAGCGAGTGTGCATCGTCCATCGTTTCATCGACGAGGCCGCGAAATAATTGTGATGTGCAAAGCAGCTATCGAACATATATCAATTTTCGGGGCCCTGAATTTGTGGCGATGCCTACGTGAAGTTCACATACACTCGTCCGTGGAAACAGTCAAGCTTACTTAGGGGGGTGCGCTTGCGTCAAGAGCCATGTGTTCTTTGTGCAGCTGCTAGATACATAGTTTTTTCATATAGCCTCTGCCCCCCAAGAATACGTAGTTAACCAAGCAGTCAGGCAAAACAGCATGTCACGCCCACAAGAGCGGCTCTTCTGCGGAGAATCAATCACGCACGTTTTGACTAAAGAGGAAATCCACGATGGAGTGATCTACCTGAGCGACGAGGAGGTTGCGCGGCTGTTTGGCATTCAGCTGGTAAGCAATGTTTTAGTTGATTGCTGTTTCGGAGCTTGCTGGGGCTTGCTTCTAAACGCACATGCGTGCACAGGCCTCGGCGGAGAGCGGTGGCCCACTGGAGGCCAGGTGTGGTGGCGCTTCTGCTCACGCTGGCGGTGACCCTGACGCTTGCCGCGGCAAGGAGGGCGCGCTGCTGTTCGAGTCGGCGTGCGTTCAGCCCATCCACAAGCGCGTGCCTGTCTCCGTGCAGATGTGGGCTGCATTGCAGCGTGCACTGCCGGCCGCCGCCCCCACCCGCAGCATGAGCAACGGCAGCGGCAGCGGTGAGGGTGCACATGCTGGGCACTTGCGGCTGTACGTGGAGGATCAGGGCACGGGCAAGCGCAGCAACGCCTTCTGCGTGTGCCTGAAGACTGATCGCTCTGGCACCTACATCACGCGTTTGCCGCCCATGGCCGTGGGCAGGATCTGCATCGGCTGGGAGCTGCAGGGCTCGCAGCTGGTGATGCGTGTGGTGTGACCGCTGATGATGGAAGGCCAGAGGGCAGAGGGTAGATGCGGGGATGTGTGTGATTGACTCTTTGTACCAGGCGGGAGCCAGGCTTTGGGGATTTGCTGATGGTTGTGCTGTATGGGCGCTCAGCAGCAGCGGGCCATCCACCCGGACCAGAAAAGTGTTGCCCTGTTTCAGAGATAATGGTTTGCTTGCGGCCAGTAGCTGATACATGCATAAGCAAGACCACGTGCGGTAAAGGGATTGGTGCACTGCTGTGGAAGGAGGATGTACCAACGGCTGTGTTCAAGGGTGTTCACTGGGGTTCCAACTTCTATATTCCAATGTAAAGCAATCAAACCAATCAATGAACTGCGCCACCATTTCGAGCCGTTCTCATTGTGCAGCAAGAAACCACAGTAAACAGGGGAGCTAGGGCAGCAGGGTGCCTCCACCCGTCGCATGCCCCCCCAATGACCGAAGGTGTAGCAAGGCTGAAGAGCGGACACAGAGCAGGCAGCAGGCAGTGGACAGCGACAGGTGGGGCGGCGGGCCCGAGTTTGGTGGCGAAACCAAGGAGTTCACAATCAGACACCTTAGTATCGCCTCAGACTCAGCGAGCGAGCCTCTACACTTGTGTTGATTTATCAAATGCAACGTTGCCGCTCCAACTTTTTCTAGTATGAGGGCATGTACTCTCTTTTGTTCCGAACGCAAGCGTTGGAGCTCGCTGCTTACCTTGGGCCTGCAAAGGCAGCACACAAGCTTGGTATCTCAAGAGTCACTCTTTGGCGTTGGCAAGAGAAATTCATAAGCCCTCGCATCCATCACAATCAGTTCAAGGCACGTCAAAACAAAGCTGTTCGTATACAGTCCGTTGTGAAGAAGTTGTTGAAAGAGCAACCCTGTACAACAGTACACGAGTTGCAGTGTCATATGCATGTGCTTGGTATTCGGGTCTGTGTTGACACAATTCGTCGGACATTGAAGTTGATCAAGTACTCAAGAAAGCGGACAAGGCAGCGCGGTGTTGGCAAGAAGGATTTCGGTTGGGTCGTGTGCTGCTTCTCGGTCTTGGTGGGGCGCCCACAACCCCCGTGGTGCGGGCCAGCGAGGTGGGGGTTGCGGGCCAGCGAGGTGGGCAGCGAGGTGGGGTTGCGGGCCAGCGAGGGGGGGGGGTCGTGCCACGGGTGCAGCGACCTTCGCAATTATTCAATTTCACTCTCTAGACAGCGGCGAATTATTCCGCAGGTGTTCATACAGTCTGTCTCAAAGAATTGTGGGACAGCATGCGGTCAAGGGTTCCATGTTTTACCGGCTATTGTTATAGGATGATTAATCATGAAGTGCGTTACAGAGCTGTTGTTGACTACAAGTATTTCACACCAAGTTTGCGCCGTGTTGCAAACCGTTACAGTGTTTCCAAGTCAAGTGTGGCCCGTTGGGTGAATGCATCCGGTGTTCAAAGACGTCGGATTGCTCATCCCAAAGCCAGTCATCTCAAGGATATTTTGTTGTCAGCACTGCAAAAGAACCCGTTCCTGACCAGTGCAGAACTTGCTGCTGAGGTACAGAGAGCTTCTGGTTTGCGGGTGTCACGCTCAACAGCTGCACGTGTCCACCAAGGCTGTAGGTACAGTTACAAGGATGCACAGCCTGTTGTCTCGCACAAACACAACACTTCCCAAGTCTTGAACTTTTGTAAGGACTACTTGGCCAGTCACAATCTGATTTGCATCGATGAGACATTTTTCCACGTGGGTGATTCCCGGCGAAAAGGTTATGCACCTCGTGGCAAGCGATTGACCAGACTGCAGCCCAAACAAATACGCCAGGTAAAGTTCACTTTGGTAATGGCCGTGTGTCAGGCAAAAGTGGTGCATGCAGAATTGCTAGAAACAAACTGTAATAAGCAAGTGTTTCTGGGCTTTCTTTCACGCCTGGCAGTTGACCCAGGTTCGGTGTTGTTGATGGACAATGTAGCCTTTCATCACTCCAAGGAAGTCAAAAGCTTGGTTGCCTCAAAGGGCTACCGCGTTCTGTATATTCCACCTTACTCGCCGGCTGTGAATGCCATTGAACAAGTCTTTGCAACACTCAAGGCGAAGTACCGATCTTTGTGCACAGCATCAGTGCTACAGCATGGTGTTGATCGCATCACCAAAGGCCACTATGTGGAGGCCATGAACACTGCAATTGTGCATGCACAGACATTGAGCTTGCATGATTACTTTGCTTCCGTTGAAGCCTTCATCCAGACAACTATTGGACAGATAGAGGCATGCCCCGACTTTGAGTTTTGTGGCTATGCACGTTGAGGAACACAGTAAAAACAACATAGGGGTAAGAGTTCAACTACTTACAAGCGAGAAAGCCAAGACCCCTGCTGCGCATACTCCAGCCAGTATGCCTTCTGTGCGCGTTGGGTCCAAAGCAGTCAACACCGCACTGTACCGCGAGGACGTGTCATTGTCACTTGAGTTCACCAAAAGGAAAGAGGAGGAGGACAGCCATCAGCGGGTTGTGTACTGCAAGCTGAACACGCTGCTGAAGACAGACACAGAACAACACACTGAGCTTGCGCGCCTTCTGCAGACAACAGTCGAAGAGATCAATATCTTGGAGGCTGAGGCCTACGTGTTCGCTGAGTTCCATGTGCGACGGCTACTTGCCATTGGTGCTCCGCTACCCAAGATCAATGATCAGTTCTACTACAACTGCCTGCGGCTCTGCACAACCAATCCATCCACCGACCTCACTGGCAACGATGTATGGAATACCAGCATGCAGCAGTTCGACGCGCTGAGGCCTGCTGGGCAAGGCAAGGTTGAGGGCAAACCCCACCTGGGCCAGATCATCTCCAGCATGCGCATCAGGATGACGACTGCTGCGACCAATCACCTGCGTTCCAACCTGCAAAGGCGAGTAATTAAGCACCTACAGCTGACAGAGCCAACTGTATCCGCCAACCAACGGAAGCTCGTGGCCAAGGCAGCGACTACGCTACAGAAGATTCCCGTGCCCAAGCTCACACTAAGGCTGACCGATGCGGCGCGCGGGGTGGTCGCACCAATGCGCACGCTGGTTGGAGAGCTGAACATAAAGAAATCGCAGATCACCAACACCACCCTACACAAGACCCTGCCATTCCAACTGGAGGCACTGCGGACTGTGGAGGCTGCTAACCAGATGGCGCCGGCTGGAGTCCGCCCGGGCCGAACCTTCACGCTACTACCCATGAAGAAAGGCTTCACCATTGGGCACGTGCCGATATCCAGCATGGCCATGCTGCACTTCTTGAAGAAGTGCAAGCTATCAAACCACGTGGGTGATGGCCGTGACTACTCCGCATCGGAGCAGACAGCAGCCTGGGCAATTGCATGCAACCTGCACAAGTTTGAGACGGCATCGAGCCGCTTTGACAACTACATCACTACCGACGGCAAGGCGGTTCACCTACTAATGGACCGAACCATTGCCATCGAGGCCGGCAGATCCAGCCAACTCACGCCAGCGCAGTCCGTGCAGCTGCTGTACGATCCGAAGGTGGACAAGGTTGGGGTGGACCCCGGTGTGGACCGGGTGACCACCACGGCTCGGCTGGACGGCTCAGTCAGCGCCTTCTCATCGGCCAGCTACTACGAGCAGGCACACTTCAACACCAGCCGTCGGCGCATCGACAAGTGGAACAGTGATGAAGTGAGCCAGGCGGCAACACAGAAGCTAAAAGAGGTGACGGCAGAGACTGCCGACTTCGACCAGTACTGCAAGTTCCTACGCACGTACCTGTCGGTGCTGCGCCCGCTATTGCAGCACCACACTGAACGGGGCTAGAAAAGAAAGAAAGGTTACACTGGACCGTAGGTCCTAGCGTGGATTAACGGAGAATTGTCCGCGAGCGCAACCCTAGCACTGTCAGACTAACTCTACGATTCTTCACCACCATATCCTAGCCACCATCATCCTAACACATCGGAGCCACCCTATCCTAGCCATCACCCTATGCCGCTAGGGAAACGCCGCATTAAAGCTGCGGAGCACTGCCAGTTAGCGCAACTTGCCAGAGCCTGGCGCTCCTGTTTTACGACCACTAACTTCGGACTCTGCCTGCACCACGACCTATTTCATTCGTGGGATCACCGATCGGTCTCTCACCAATCTTACGCCCGTGCATAATTGGGCTTCATCCGGATTCGAACCCGGGTCCCTTCAGCCATAAGGACGTATCAAATCGCTAATCGAATAAACGAATTAACAACTGGTGATACTGAACGGGGCTACAGAAACATGCGTTTTCTGCGAAAAGTGGGGCGAGACAAACTGGTGAACACCATCAGCAGAACCATCGCACCACACAAGCCACGTGGCCAGGGCTGCACGGTGGTTGGCATGGGTGACTGGCGGGGGCCGGGCTCAACCCCGATCAAGCGACGGACATGTGGGCCACTGGAGCAGGTCAGGCTGCACCTCAAGCATCGGGAGGATGTGGTGCTGGTGCCCATCAAGGAGCCCGGCACATCCTGTGTGTGCCATGGCTGCCACCACCGCCTCTCCAACATGCGAGCCAACTCCACCCGCGTCAAGACAAACGGTGAGAAGGTGACCAAAATGTCCAAGATCCACAAGGTTCTGCACTGCAGGCCGTCGGCTGTGAAGGCCGGCAACAGCCTGGAGAACAGTGAGGGCAGCGACAGCTGCTGCGGCACCACGTGGAACCGGGACGTGAACGGTGCCAAAAACATGCTCATGCTATTGATGTGCATCCTGCACGGATACAAGCGGCCACATGCGTTCCGCCTGGTGCACGCCAAGAACGGCTGAGGCACTGCCAAAGAAATACCGACTGTCGAGAGGCACGCAGAAACGCGATCTGGAAGATGGAAGTCCCACAGAGGCTTCTTGAATGGCCAACCAGTGTTATCCTCGACACCTGTGTCCCGTGAAGTACTTGGAGGTGCATGGTTACATGATTGCTGAATGCATCATTGGCAACTTTATGGGCTAGACGCCCTGCCTGGTGTTATAATTCAGAGCTGTAGCTGTGGTGCATGGGGACATAGAGATACAAGGCTCAAAAAGAACTTAGGGTGAACACACCCCCTTGATGGTGGTAGTGTCCCACTTTATGTGAGATAGACTGTATGTATAGCCTGTAGTGTACACAATTGGTAAGCGTATGTATGCATATGCGACAAGTACGCGGTGCCGCAAAGTGGCCGGTCGGCCAATCCGAAGCCGAAACCTTCGCAGCTATCCAATTCACTATTATTAATTACGTAACAGTGCTTTACTCGTTCCACTCGGCGCTCGGTCTCAGCCCGCTGATCGGCAAATCGAAACCGGCAAGTCGAAACCTTCGCAATTATTTGATTTCACTATTATACATCCTCTATTAATATAAGCCGTCAACCTTTAACCATGTAAGTTGCCGGTGCATAAGGCTAACGTGACCCAGATGATCCCATATTTGCGCCAAATTTTATGCCTGTAACCGCCTTTCACAGTACTGGTCGATTCGCAGTTTTCACAGCAATTTGGATAACGAGTCCACGCACAAAATGGAAAGCGATTCCAGAACTAATCCATGCGGCTTATTTTGTAAGCTTGACTCCGGCTACCATTGCGATTCTATTTTGACTTAGCACTCCTCGCGCTGAACGTTGCCGTCGGCGCACTTTTGGGGCTATGTGCAACATGGCTTACATGTGCCACTCGGTCTCGGCCCGCCAAACGCGCTATCCAGAGACTACTGCAACATGACCCAGGGTCGTTTTGAAGGCCGGAATCGGTTGTATGCATGGCATCATGGCAGCACTTGATGGCCCCTGTGTTTCGCACTCGGGTTGTCCCCTCTTGTAAATCCGCAATCATAAAGACGGATGGCTCCTGTGTGGTCACACACTCGGGTTGTCACCTCTTGTAACCTTGCATTCATAAAGACGAACTGTGGTACGCGGGCTCGGGTGGCTGCAGTCTGGGGGTCCGCCGCTGCTGCTGACCGAGTATACTGTGAAGGCTGGTACAGTGATGCAGATGGCCCCTTACCTGGCGGCCCTGCAAGCGAAGCATTTGGACTATGTGCGTGATGCTGGGGTGCCTGCTGCGGATGAAGCTCTTGCGGCCGGGGCTGTGGCGGATGCTTTCGGACGTCTGTGGTGCCTTAAGTGGGAGAATGTGCACAAGGAAGCTTTTTGGCGTGTGGCGGCCAACGCGTGTTGGGCTTTCCCCATGCATGCGTCTCACCGTGCTGCTGGGGCGCCTGTGCCGCTGTGCCGTGCGTGCGGTGCTTCTATGGTGTGTGGGGACCGCCGTCACTGGTTTTGGGATTGCGTGGTGGCGCGGGCGCTGCGTGAGAACATGGGTATGGCTATGGGGGCATCCCCGGCGGAGGCGCTGGATGTGTTTTCGCGTGCGGACCTGTGGTTGATTCGCCCACCTGCGGGACTTGCCGTACCCGTGTGGGACGTGGTTTGCCTGGCCGCCTTGTCGGCGTTGGATTTCGGGCGGCAGCGTGTGGTTGTGGCGGGCTTAGCGGCGGGAGCTGCGCTCCCGTCTGTGCAGGTGCTGCGCATCGGCGTTTCTGTTATTGCTGATTTCTGGGGCCGGTTGCAGTCTTTTGCTAGTCTTGGGATCCGGCCCAGGGGTTGGGATGAGGTTTCGCTCTCTCATCCGTTCTTGGCGCGTGATCGGGCAGATGGTATTCTGGTGGTGTTGCCTGCGGACGTTGATTCTCCTCCGCCTTCTCCGTGATTGGTTGGGTGGCCGTGTGTGCTAGTACCATGGACGCTTGCGCCCTGGTTTGTGCGTACGTGTCGCCCCTGACTGCGGTCTCGATGCAAATGAAGGGGCTCTGGCTTAGTTGAGGCTTTGCTGGGACTCTTTGTGCGCGGAGCCGTGCAACTTTTCGGTTGTGGAGGGTTTGCAGCAACCCCAGGGTTGGTGGCGACTCGTTCCCTGGCAGCAACAGATGGCCCCTGTGTGATCCCACACTCGGGTTGTCCCCTCTTGTAACCTTGCATTCATAAAGACAAAAAGAGATGCTTGGGGGTTGCGCCACGGTGTGGATCCGGCGGGCTACGGCTTGGCTGGGACTCATGAGCGTAGCCTAGTAGCGGTAGGTAGCCAACCAGGGGAGGGTTGTTTCTTCTGGGCCTCTGATGGTCCCTCGCGGCAAGTGTGCGGCGCACCCTTGCTTGTCGGGCTGTCCCGCTTATGTAATTCCGCATCCATAAAGATACAACTGTGTGGAGGCGTAAATGCTGTCGTAGAATTGTGCATGCATTTGCTTCATTTGGTTCATCGTCTGGGCTCTCCCCTACATTTGCGGCTTTGCCGGCTGCGTCACCTCTTTTTCTGCAGGCAGAAGGGTGCTGGGCTTCCTAGCCCCCCGTGCCTCCATCACACGCAGCCTTGCAATTGCCTTTGCGCTCTCAACATCCCGGCTCAAGAACTTCAAAGTTTTGTTAAACTGAAGCCCTTGCTCTGCCGGGAAGCGCCTCACCAATAAACCGCCGCCACATCCGCCCCACACTAACCTCCGGACTGTGCCATTCAAGGCATTGAGTCTGACGACTTTCCTTATGAAACACCTTTAGTGTGGAGCCCTCAAGTTGTTTTGGCGCTTAGCATTGGTTGTTTACCGCACTCCATGGCACTGTCGCCAACCCTTTGCTGTGTTGTGCAAAAGGTGTCCCAAAATCAAAAACGCCTGCTGTATTCTGCCCCCACAAGCCGTAGTTTCCATGCTCATCCCAGATCATGGGATGTGCGGTCCAAGGGGGGGCAGGCACATGCACGCCCTCGCCTCGTCCATATCCAGCCACTCAATCACCAGCCGCATCTCCTCCTGCCGCGCCGCCTGGTCCGGGTGCCAGTATGGCATGCTCCTGTACAGCGTGTAGCCTAGCTGGCGGGCCCAGCACAGGTCGTTCACCAGCCAGCCCTCGCGCACGACCTGCGGCACGGAGGTGTCCTGCGCGTGATGCACCAGGAACCGCACCGACGCCGCTTGGCCGCCCTGCGCCGCCGCCCACACCATATCCGCGTAGTCCTCGTACGTGATGGGCTCGAACCAGGCCCGCCCGCCAGGCTGGGCGGGCCACAGCAGGGACCACAGGCCCGGGGCGTGGCCGCGCCCAGCAGCCTGCACCGCAATCTGAGCCGGGGCGGGCTGGCCCCACCACTCCATCACCGCCAGCAAATCCTGCAGTGTACCGCGCTGGGTCACGCGCGTCATCAGGGCATGGGCACACTCCGGCGTGACCCGCTCCGCCGGTATGATGTCCAGGGTGCCAGCCAGCTGCGCCGCCTCCACCACGCTCAGCTCGATGGGCACACCCCCCAAGCCCGCCTCCTCCAGCGCCAACAGCAGGTTGTCACGCACGCCCGCCGTGGCCACGGCAGCGAGGAATGGCGTGCGCAGTGCTGCCGGGCCTCGCAGCACCTTCTGGGCATTCCTAAGTGCAGTCCGGAACACGTGAGCACAGATCCGCTGGCGTGGGTCCAGGCGGCAGTACTCGGGGCCCGTCAGGACACTGCCCATTGCCACCCAGGCGAGGCGCAGGCCAGCCGCCACGTCATGCCCAGAGAGGCGGGGCAGGACACCTTTGAGCCAGACGTCCATGGGCACGTCTTGTAGTTGGCGCCCGGCGGCAGGCAGACTCGCCTGGACTCCTGCTCCCTCTTGCATGTGACCCGGTATTGCCTGTTGTGTCTGCAATGTGAAGTAGTTGAGGTCGGGCGGCCCAGATAGCGTCAGTGGTAGCGGAGTCCATTATCGGTTCCTAAACACATATGCTGCATGCGGGCGCATGACACGCAGCAAGAACAAATACAAACACGGCCTGGGTGGGCTGGGCGGAGCAAGAGAAACATGAAAAACGGCGCACTCACCAGACCGCGCCGATCTGAGCTAAGCTAGGGGCGCCTGCTAAAGGCCTTGTTATATAATATTCTACGTTAGAGTAGGCGGCTAGAGCTGGCTCATCAAATCGCTGATCTCGAGTTTAATTTGTATTTTTTGGGTGCTGCTCCATGCACATTCCGACGGGACCTGGAAGGGCATTTGGGCGGTTCACAAAGAAGGCCGCGTTTCTTAAGAGGAGTCGTCTGAGGCGATACTAAGGTGTCTGTTTGTGAACTCCTTGGTTTCGCCACCAAACTCGGGCCCGCCGCCCCACCTGTCGCTGTCCACTGCCTGCTGCCTGCTCTGTGTCCGCTCTTCAGCCTTGCTACACCTTCGGTCATTGGGGGGGGGGCATGCGACGGGTGGAGGCACCCTGCTGCCCTAGCTCCCCTGTTTACTGTGGTTTCTTGCTGCACAATGAGAACGGCTCGAAATGGTGGCGCAGTTCATTGATTGGTTTGATTGCTTTACATTGGAATATAGAAGTTGGAACCCCAGTGAACACCCTTGAACACAGCCGTTGGTACATCCTCCTTCCACAGCAGTGCACCAATCCCTTTACCGCACGTGGTCTTGCTTATGCATGTATCAGCTACTGGCCGCAAGCAAACCATTATCTCTGAAACAGGGCAACACTTTTCTGGTCCGGGTGGATGGCCCGCTGCTGCTGAGCGCCCATACAGCACAACCATCAGCAAATCCCCAAAGCCTGGCTCCCGCCTGGTACAAAGAGTCAATCACACACATCCCCGCATCTACCCTCTGCCCTCTGGCCTTCCATCATCAGCGGTCACACCACACGCATCACCAGCTGCGAGCCCTGCAGCTCCCAGCCGATGCAGATCCTGCCCACGGCCATGGGCGGCAAACGCGTGATGTAGGTGCCAGAGCGATCAGTCTTCAGGCACACGCAGAAGGCGTTGCTGCGCTTGCCCGTGCCCTGATCCTCCACGTACAGCCGCAAGTGCCCAGCATGTGCACCCTCACCGCTGCCGCTGCCGTTGCTCATGCTGCGGGTGGGGGCGGCGGCCGGCAGTGCACGCTGCAATGCAGCCCACATCTGCACGGAGACAGGCACGCGCTTGTGGATGGGCTGAACGCACGCCGACTCGAACAGCAGCGCGCCCTCCTTGCCGCGGCAAGCGTCAGGGTCACCGCCAGCGTGAGCAGAAGCGCCACCACACCTGGCCTCCAGTGGGCCACCGCTCTCCGCCGAGGCCTGTGCACGCATGTGCGTTTAGAAGCAAGCCCCAGCAAGCTCCGAAACAGCAATCAACTAAAACATTGCTTACCAGCTGAATGCCAAACAGCCGTGCAACCTCCTCGTCGCTCAGGTAGATCACTCCATCGTGGATTTCCTCTTTAGTCAAAACGTGCGTGATTGATTCTCCGCAGAAGAGCCGCTCTTGTGGGCGTGACATGCTGTTTTGCCTGACTGCTTGGTTAACTACGTATTCTTGGGGGGCAGAGGCTATATGAAAAAACTATGTATCTAGCAGCTGCACAAAGAACACATGGCTCTTGACGCAAGCGCACCCCCCTAAGTAAGCTTGACTGTTTCCACGGACGAGTGTATGTGAACTTCACGTAGGCATCGCCACAAATTCAGGGCCCCGAAAATTGATATATGTTCGATAGCTGCTTTGCACATCACAATTATTTCGCGGCCTCGTCGATGAAACGATGGACGATGCACACTCGCTTTTTGTCGTCGCGCACACACATAAACAATTTATTACATTGTCATTTCATGCCATAGAAGTGCTTCTGATTCTATCTGCTAGATCTACCTCTACATACATACGGTTAGGCGGGACGGCCTGCCTCCTTTAAAACGCTTAAATCAAAAGAGTTCAAACATAACACAAAAATGCAAGCGAACATGTACCGTACCCTGCAAGCCCTGCAGCAGCGTCGCCTTTGCGCGGCGACATGCGGGGTCTCGGAAACGGACCTCTCCTCGGCGTGCAGCTTGTTTCATCGAGCTCAGAACGGCATCTTAAAAGGCGAACACAGCACGTATCACACGCTGTTGCCTGAGATGCTGCGTCTGCAGTGCGGCCGGCTCGGCCTAGGCAACGCGGGGGGCGGGCTGCCCAAGCGCGACCTATTCCTCGCGGCTCGCGGTGAGCGCTATTGTAGTTAGGCTGTCATGTTGTGCGCATTTTGCCGCGCGGTTACGGGTTCGGTGACGAGCTGTTGCTGTGTCGGGACGCCCGCGCCGACTGACGGCATGTCGCTGACTGGTTGTGTGGCGATCTCTGCGAACTCGCACTGCGAACGCTCATTTCTCACTCACGCAGCTGCGCTGGCCGCGAGCCGCGCGTCGAAGGTCGGCTCCGAGAGCGGCGGCGAGGAGCTGTCCGCTGTATCCGCTGCTGAGTCGACTGAGGACGAATTCGTCTCGTGCGACGACAACAACACCCCCGGCGGTGATGACGTAGGCGACGACCCCTCCGCCGCCGACGACTCCTGCGGCGGTGCGGGTGGATTGTCGGACAGCGAGGCGGACAGCAGCGGCAGCGAGGACGGCCTGCTGCGGAGCGCCGACGCCACCCCCAGCGGCACCACCACCGCCACCCCTAGCGGCGGCAGCAACAGCAATGCCTGTATGGGCGACATGACGGCGACGTGCTCCGGCTCCGGTGCCTTCTGCTGCTGCGGGCCGCCGCTGCCAGTGCAATGCAAGACCTGCCTTGTTTGGGAAAGTGGCAACCCGAAGAAGCTGCCTGTCAAGTGCCTACCGGTGTCTGTGCACAACGGGGATGGGTGGGAGGACCTTGCCTTTGAGGTGAAGACGCTGAATGGCTTTTTAGGCGTCTTTTTCGTGAACGCTTCCATGGAGGTAGAGGCACGGGCGTTCGTGGAGGGAGAGCTGGGGCTGAACTTCAATGTGGATGAGCAGGAGATTTAGAAGGACAAGTAGTGCATGCCACGGGTGTCTCGAGTGTCAGAGTTAAGAAAGCTTTTACAGCAGGCGTTTTTGATTTTGGGACACCTTTTGCACAAAGCAGCAAAGGGTTTGTGGTGAACTGTGCCTGATTTTCTTTGCTGTTTGTGTCAAGCTGTAACCATGACCAGCCCCCCGGCCTCCTCGACAACTGTGGCGCCTTTGGGGCGTTCAACACGCCAATCCTTCAAGTCGCAGCTCGCCTTTGAGGAGCTGCCAATGCGCGCTAGCACCCTCCGCGCCATCCGAGAGGTGTTTGGGTACACGAACGCTTCCAATCAGCAGGCGCGCTTCCTGCCAGTGATGCTGAAGAAGCCTTTTATGGATGTGTTTGTGCGCGCAGGGACTGGCTCGGGCAAGACACTGGGCTTTCTGATCCCAGCAATCGAGCAGGTGATGGTTTCCACGAAGCCCAGCATGGCCCTGATTCTCAGTCCGTCGCGGGAGCTGGCGCTGCAGACCCTGAGTGAGGCCGACAAGCTGCTGTCGTTTGAGAGTGGCGCACGCACGCAGGCCGTGATCGGCGGCACGAATAAGGGGGGTGACCTGCGCAGGCTCCTGGCGCCCAATGGGCGGCCCCACGTGCTGGTGGCGACGCCTGGGCGACTTGAGGACCTTATGTTGGACGCACGGGTGAACGCCTTGCTCCGTGACAGGGTGCGTGTGGTGGTTCTGGATGAGGCGGACCGGCTGCTGGAGCAGGGGTTCTTGCAGCCCATCCGGCGGATACTTACTGTTTTGAAAGACCGTCAGCGCACGCTCCTGCTGACTGCCACGGTTCCAGAGGGCATAAAACGTGTTGCAACGGAGTTCATGGCGCCCAACCACAAGTATGTGGACGCGAGTGGGGATCAACCCTCTGATGGGGGTCGCGGCGTGTCCAGCAACATCACACAGTACTACCGCCTGTCAGATCCGGGCTGTGTGCACCTGACCTTGTACCGTGAGCTGCAGAGGTACACCAAAGTTCCCGACTTCAAGGTGTTGGTGTTCCTGCCGAGCAAGCGAATGGTCGACTTTATGGCCGGCGTTCTCACGGAGGTGCTTGGCATGCGCGGCCTGCTGCGCCTGCATGGGGACATGCCACAGCTGCAGCGCTCACGCAACAGTGATGCGTTCCGAGAGGGGAAGGGGGTGATCATGCTGGCAACCGACGCCGCTGGGCGGGGGCTGGACTTCCCAGCTGTCACCTGTGTCATTCAGTTGGGGGTGGTGGACGCAGACACGTACCAGCAGCGCATCGGCCGCACGGGCAGGGCGGGAAACAAGGGAGATGCTGTGCTTGTGCTGGGCACAGATGAGCGGGCGGTGCTAAAGCTCTTGGAGGCGAAGGGTTTTAGCATCAAGCCCAGCGTGCTCAGCGTGTCACGCCAGCGGGCCGGCTCTGCCAAGAATCCCGCAGCCACCCGGGTCATCCCCGTGTCCATGCATTCTGAGGCCCGCAACACATTCATAAGCACGCTGGGCGCCTACAAGTCCCAGGCGGCGCTCCTTGGCTGGAAGGATGGCCGCACAATCTTCGGTAACGTGCTGGCCCGCTTCACAGGGATGGGCATGCCTCCTATAGATCCCACAGATCCCAAGCTGCAGAAGGTCTTCAACAAAATGGGCCTTAAGGCAGTTTGATGCGAATACAGCAGGCGTCGTCCAAATTACACCTGATACGACCTATTTTGCAACCTCCTAGTCCAGATCGTATTCCATCCTGTGTATCAGTGTCCCTAGGGCCTTGCGACCCAAAACACTGCATTTCCACCCGTAGCAGGCTCTTTGCAGAGTCCCACATCGGCAGAACTCTACTTGTCATTTCGTGACCGACAAAATGCTACCGGGCGCCCTTGACCCTCCAGCTCCCTGACCCGGCACATTGTGATCGCGGCAGCGCTGGCTTTGTCCCTCGCCACGAACTTCCCGGCCTGGTTGGCCTGAAGACCGCGCACCTCAGGGTACAGCACTACTTTTTTCACCTCCTCGTCCGTCAACGCCTTGTACTCCTTTTCTACGTCCCACAACAACACTCTACTGCGCCGCTGTTCACCTCTCTTTTGGCTCTGAGCTGGACTCCCCGCTGTCTTGGCCTTGCCGTCTCCACCACGCCGCCGGATGGCGACCCAGCGCTCACGCTTGCACCACAGTGCCACAAGCCGCTTCTCTGCATCCGGCACTCGTGGCGGTTGCCTGCTGGTGCCTTCTTCAGCAGGGTCGCACGGCACAATGTGGGCCCGCAGCTCCCGCTTGCTTGTGTTGGGGTCCTCTTCGAAGAAGGGCACTCGGTACACTTTGCGCTTGACCTCAGCAGTCTCCAGGTCGTACTTGGTGGTACCCCATTCATCGGTGACGTGTGGCGGCAGGCACCGCGGCACCTGGGGCAGCTTCTGGGCTGCAATCGATGTAGCCCGGCACACCCGCTTGAGGGCCTTGAACATGCCGGACGTGGGCACCGCCAGCTCTCCTCGGCCACTGGCTGGCATGGACATGCCCGCCTTGCTCCACACAAGCCAGACGGTTGTGGGAAGACGGTGGTGGGTATGGGTGACTGGCGGGGACCGGGCTCAACCCCGATCAAGCGGCGTACAAGTGGGCCACTGGAGCAGGTCCGGCTCCACCTCAAGCACCGCAAGGACGTGGTGCTGGTGCCAATCAAGGAGCCTGGCTCGTCATGCTTGTGCCACAACTGCCACAACCGGCTCACCAACATGCGCGCCAACACCACTCGCTACAACAAAGAGCGCGAGAAGGTCACCAAGATGTCCAAGGTCCACAAGGTTCTGCACTGCAGGGCGCTAGCCGCCGAGGCTGGCAACAACCTGAAAAACAGTGACAACGGCAAGCCCCGCGTGGAACCGCGATGTCAACACGGCCAAGAACATGCTCATGCTGCTGATGTGCATACTGCAGGGCGAGCCACGCCCCAAGGCGTTCCGTCTGGCGCACGCCAAGAATGGCTAAATAGCACAAACAATGACTGTTTGTCGAGAGGCACACTTTCATCAGAGCATAGATGCACCAAGAGGCGTTTGTGTACTGTGTGTGTTATCCTTGACACCTATGTCCAATGCAGAAAATAGAGGAGCATGGTTGCAAACCAAAAGGTATCCATGGTTGTCGAGGGCCTTGTTGTCCATACCCGATGCTTGTTTGGTGATGTAGCTGTGTGGGCAGAGCGCTTGCTGTCACAAGCAGCGGAGGCATATCTACCTCATTTGACCAAAATGGCCAGCGGAGCCGCAGACACGTACGCAGTACACAGATGCATGTGGACCAGAAATACATGGTCTGGATCAAAGTGGGAGCAACCCTTGACAGGGCGGTGTCCCACAATGATTTGGACAGGCTGTAATAGGCATCAATGCGAGTGTCTGAATCAGGTGTGAGAAATTAGGCCTTCTGCTCCAGTGCCATCACTCTGTCAAGTAGAGCCAACATAGCAACATCTTGCCTGCTGATGTTGCTCTGGAGCTGTGTAACGTACTCATTTTGCTGCTGAATAGCCCTGATGAGAGTTGGTATAAGGCTCGAATACTCAATGCCATACACTTGATCTCCACTCTTGATACCACCTATACTGGCCACACAGCACGTAGAATGCATGGTTACAAGAAGGACCTGGTGACCCGGGTCACGAGCGAACTGCTCTGGACTTCAGGGGCGTGCCACCTGCACGCCAACGTCTCCACCGTGACTTCTGCCGCCTAACCGTTCACCCGATCGATCGATACTTCTTACTTTATAGGAGCTCGCGGCCGCCCTAGTGGACCGAATCCGGGCTCATCGACTAAGTCCTAAACTCGTCCGGCCGACCACTTATCCGTAGGCATTTCATCCCGACCGAAATCGGGGGAGTGTATGGGAATCGAACCCACGACCTCGAGCAAACTCGTCCCATGACGCTATTCACTCGCGGTTGAACCATCCACCCCACGTGAACCATCCACCGCACGTAGATGTGACAACTTCAGGTATGACCTCCAAAACCTCTTGGGCGATCAAACCGTATGTTTTCTTTTTGTTTTTGTCACCAATTATATTGTACTCTACAGGCCGGAGGCGCATAACTTCAGGAATACCACGTGAAATTTCAACAATATTTTCCTTCAGTCTCATGTCAGAGTAGGCGCTCCAGGCCGACGAGCCAGCATCCAGGAAAACACCCTTGTGGGTATCTCCAATGCCATTGTATACAACAAATGCATTGCCTGAGTTTTGGCCTATAAACCAGTCCCCAGGAGCGCCGTTGTTGCCCGACCAGGTAATGAAGCAATTACCACCATTATTACAAAGAATGCCCCGAAGTACCTTAAGAGTCTGTGCACTCATGTTGAAGTACTGTTCGCCGTTGAGGTAGAAAGCCACTTGACCTGGAGCATCAAAGTACAGTATGTCTCCCGCACTTGTAATTTGAGCAGGATTGTTGCTACCGGCCCCGAAGAGCTGGATACCCGCGCGCGCGCTGTTGTTTATGAGAGTAAGCTGGATGTTTCCCCCAGAGTTGTTAGCGATGGTCATGGAGCTGAAGTTGCCAGTGACCTTGCTGGCGTCCAGGTTGCCACCGGTGGCGACCGACGCCAGACCGCTCACGCGACTTGCGTCGAGGTTGCCGCTGATCTCACTGAGGGATGGCCGGTAATCCAGCTGATACCAACCAAATGCAGACCCGTTGTAGTAGAGCCGGTTTCCGGAGCCCAAGAAGAGGTTGCCGTTCAGGCTGAAGCTGCCCGACATTGTACCACCACTGTTGAAGACTGACGAGCCACTGACCGTCAAGGATGACAGCGTGCTCGAACCAGCAGATAGGGTGCTGAGCGTGGATGTGCCGGACACGTTCAGGCTGTTATTGAGGGTCGTCGGGCCTGTGACACCGACGCTGCCGCCGCGAATGCTGAGTGTGGTTGTGGATGCATTTCCGACGTTCAGAGTTGAGCCAGCAATGTTGGTGGTCGTGGTTCCAAAGAGAGACAGGGTGGGTGTGGTGACAGTGGCCGACGCGGATGCATTGGTCTGAATGGTGGCCCCGGTGACAACCAGAGATGAGGTGCTGGCGTTGCCCACATTCAGGGTCGCACCGCTAATGTTTGCGGTTGTTGTGCCAAAGAGAGACAGGGTGGGCGCGCTGATCTGACCAGAAACGGCCGCGGTGACACCGACAGTATTGCACGTCAGTGTGGAGCTGTTGTTGTTGATGCTGAGTGCGTTGGAGTTCACGTTGGTGTTGGTACCACGGATGTTGAGAGTGGTCGTGTTCACGTTTCCGACGTTCAGAGTGGCACCCGAGAGCTCGGCGGTAGTGGTGCCGAACAGGGAGAGGGCTGGCGTGCTGGCCTGGGCGGACACGGCGGCGGTGACGGCCAGAGTGTTGCATGTCAGAGTGGAGCTGTTGTTGTTAATGCTGAGCGCATTAGAGTTCACGTTGGTGTTCGTGCCACGGATGTTGAGCGTCGTGGTACTGGCATTGCCGACTGTGAGGCTGGCGCCGGAGAGCTCGGCGGTGGTGGTGCCGAACAGGGAGAGGGCTGGCGTGCTGGCCTGGGCGGACACGGCAGCGGTGACGGCCATGGTGTTGCACGTCAGAATGGTGCTGTTGTTGTTGATGCTGAGCGCATTGGCGTTTACGTTGGTGTTGGTGCCACGGATGGCGAGCGTTGTGGTACTGGCGTTGCCGACTGTGAGGCTGGCGCCGGAGAGCTCGGCGGTGGTGGTGCCGAAGAGGTTGAGAGTGGGCGTGCTGGTCTGGGCGGACACGGCAGCGGTGACGGCCAGGGTGTTGCAGGTATGGGTGGAGGACGTGCCGCGCAGGGCCAGGGAGGCCGTGCTGACGTTTCCGATGGTGAGGGTGGCACCCGAGAGCTCAGTGGTGGTGGTGCCGAAGAGGTTGAGAGTGGGCGTGCTGGTCTGGGCGGACACGGCAGCGGTGACGGCCAGGGTGTTGCAGGTATGAGTGGAGGACGTGCCGCGCAGGGCCAGGGAGGCCGTGCCGACGTTTCCGACAGTGAGGGTGGCGCCGGAGAGCTCGGCGGTGGTGGTGCCGAACAGGGAGAGGGCGGGCGTGCTGGTCTGGGTGGACACGGCGGCGGTGATGGCCAGGGTGTTGCAGGTGTGGGTGGAGGACGTGCCATGCAGGGCCAGGGAGGCCGTGCTTACGTTTCCAACGGTGAGGGTGGCGCCGGAGAGCTCGGCGGTGGTGGTGCCGAACAGGGAGAGGGCGGGCGTGCTGGTCTGGGTGGACACGGTGGCGGTGACGGCCAGGGTGTTGCAGGTGTGGGTGGAGGACGTGCCGTGCAGGGCCAGGGAGGCCGTGCTGGTGTTGCCGACCGTGAGGGTGGCGCCAGAAAGGGCAGCGGTAGTGTTGCCGAAAAGGGAGAGGGCGGGCGTGCTGGCCTGGGCGGAAACTGCGGCGGTGACGGCCAGGGTGTTGCAGGCCAGCGTGGAGCTGTTGTTGGTCAGCCCCAGGACATCTGACGCAACCGTGACATTTGTGCCCTGTATTGCCACGTTACCTGAGCAGGTGTGGTTGGTGCCAGTGATGGCCGTGTTGCCGTTTAACCGGATCGCACCGGCCTGGCCATCCAGCTCTGTGAGAACGGTTTCTGTGCCCGTCGTAGTGCCGGTTCGGAATATGAAGCCACGCGGGCCTGTTGTGTTGCGCACATCCACGTACACATTGCCGTTTGCCTCGCGGAGGATGCGGGTGCCATCCTGGCCGTCCTGCACGCTGCCATTCACACAGAGGCTGTTTCCGGTGATCAAGACTGCACCTGCCGGCTCAACAGTCATGCGGTCCACGCCGGCAGGGAACGTGAGGCCCGTGCGCAGCTTGAACTTGCCCTTGTCGGCCTGGTCGATGCCGTGTGTCCAGCTCTGAACGTTGCCGGCCACGTCATATGCAACATAAGGGTTTCCAGCTGCGGTGCCAGCGGTGCGCAGAGCCAACACAGCATGCTGGTTGGCAGTATTGGTGGTGTTCTCCACCACGATGCCGTTCAGCAGGCTTCCTGGGTTGGTTGGGCCCACCAGGACCCGGATGGGCGCAACAGTGTTACCCCGCAGGGTGCTCTTGGCCCCACGGACCTCAATGCTACCGTCCACATCAAAGCGCTCTCGCAAGATGGCTGATCCATTTATGTCCAGCGGATACTCGGGGGTGCGCGTGTTCACCCCCAGGTTGTCGTGCATGTCCAACTTGTTGATCAGGGGTCGCTGGCTCATGTTGCGGTGCACCTCATTGTTCACACCCCCGGCATTGATGACGTTGTTTGCGGCACTGGCAGTGTTGTCAATGGATTGGTTGTGGCTGACGATGTTCCACACAGAGCCATCGTCGACCCGGATGCCAAACACGGCGTTATTTTGCACCAAGTTGTTCACCACGTGTGAGTATGTGGTAGCGCCCCCAGGGCCGGTGCGCAAAAACACCCCACCACCCATGTTGTCTGCAAAGTGGTTGCCATTGACCTGCAGCCTGGAGGAGGGGCCCTGGTTGTTGGGCGTGCAGAAGCCAGGACGGTCGGTCTTGGTCAGCGTGACCACGTTGTTCAGCACGGCCACCGCACTGCACTTGTCAATGCTGATGCCACCCAGCCCCCCCGTCAGGCAGTTCATGGTCACAAAGTTGCTGCTGATGACGCACCTCTGGCACGTCTCAATGAGGGCGATGCCATCCAGTTGGTTATTCTGCACGCGGCAGCCCAAAATGACCGCATCAGTGGCTTTGTTCAAAAGGATGCCTGCTCCCTTGCAATTATACACATCGCAGTCCACCACCAAGCTGTTCGTGCAAGGACTGGTTACGCCAGTAAGACTGATGCCGCTGCCAGGGCTGCGGTACAAAGCGCACCCCATGACGTGTAATCCACTGCTCTGGCCCACAATGAGTGCAGTTCCGACTGGGAAACTCTCGCTGTTGCCATCGAAACCCAGGTCCTGCACCAGGACATCTGCCCCAGTGACGTTGAATATGGGTTCCGTACCCACACGCAGGAGCATGCTTACACCGCGTCCGTCGCCAGCCACGCAAACTGCCTTTGAGATGATGGGAATCGCCTGGCGTACCTTGTACATGCCAGCTGGGAAGTACAACATGTCATTGCTGGCCGCAGCCAGCAGCGCCGCATTGATTGCATCGGTGTCATCCGCCAGGCCGTCACCAATCGCACCATAGTCGCGGACGTTGAACTTGTTCACATAGTTAGAAAGCTGCTTCTTCTTGTTTTGCACAAACAGCTGGATGTTGCCGTCGACGTCCAGCTTGTACTCGGGCACGTGCATGCCCACGCCCACCCGCCCGTTGTGGGAGTTGACAACCAGACGGGCATCTGCCCCGTTGGCCAGCACCTTGAAATAATCCTCGCACTCCACGCCCCCACACTGCACGATTATGTTGTTCCCACCGGTTGAGACACCCGCTGCTGGCACCGCCTCCTTGTAGATGCTGAAGGTGGACTGGTTGTTGCCTGTAAACTTGAGGCCGGTGCCCACACCCTTGCTGGAGATACTGACATGGTCGCCCACGTACGCTCGCTGAGTGAACGCATTCGAAGACAGGTGTAGGTCACGGAACTGCAAATTCACATTGCCAAGGTCGGCGGTCCCGGAGCGTACTGGCAGCACATGCGTTGCGATGTCCACATTTGCAACCGGGACGTCCACCGGTATCAGAAAATGGGCGTCTTTGGGAGACTGCGCCACAAACGCCATAAAGCATGGCGAGATGTTGTGGCAACTGCTGCCATCTGGTAGAAGATTGCGGTCAGGTTGTGACAATAATTCTTGGATGTCTCTGCATGAGTACCTTCAACGTGCGCGTGCAGTATGAGACAGGGACGACCGTCACGCACAATGGCATCTCGTACTACGCAGGGAAGCCTGCGCCAGGACTGGCCATCGAGCCGGTCTTTGAGAACCTGACAGGCTTTGGTTGGGTACCATTCTGGACGAAGACCCTAACTTTCAGTGTTGGACAGCATGTCGTGCGCCCATCCCTGACCGGCACGGTCATCATCTACCAGGCTTGGTCAAATGACAGGCTCAACACGGAGCCGCTTCCCAGAAATACAAGCGGCACTGGCTGGATCCCGATCCAACAGGAGCGTCAGGTGAATCCTTCTGGCGTGGACCCGAAAGCCTCTGACCACTTTGTCATCAGTGATGGATACCTGGCCCGAGTCTGGGACCCGGCCGCGACTTATGCACACGGCGATATCGTACTGCAGCAAGGCGTGGCATATGGAACCGTCAAGACCCTGATGGGAGGTGCTGCGCCGGGGACTCAGGTGCCATCAGATACCAACGGCTGGTTGCCCCTGTGGAGACCTGATGTGCACTACACTGCAGGGCAGCTAGTTGCGGTCAAGTCTGCGGCAACTGGACTGCACGGCTTCCATATTCACAATGAAAGCCCGCTCCTGGGGCAAACTTATGACATCAGCTGGGCACCTGTGTGGTCGCAGCATGTCGAGTACGCACAGGGCGCGTTCTCTAGGGGCACCCTCGATCCTTTGCATCGTCCACTCTCAGCAGTGTCGCCACAAGTAAGGCAGCTACAATCCACATGCTGTCAGAGGGAATTCCCCTCAGGGATACCAATGTGGGAACGCAGTCCTGCCACAACTTTATAGCTGTGCTGATGACCAGCAGCAGGTGTGGTATGTCGCCTATTCCCTGCACAGGGACGAGAACAATGCGCCCAGTGCCACAAACACCTCCCCTTGGGCGGGGCTTTCTGTTGCTTGCGTCAAACTCTTGCATATCAGTCACCAGCACGCGCACACCGTGCAGCTTCATGGTGTCGGCATTCAGTGTATCATGAACGTTCAGGAATAGCCCGGGTAGCATTGCAATGACTTTGTGCATGCGGGCGAGTCTCCTTTGCCGGTATAAAAAAGACATAAGGAGAGTGCATGTCACTCATGCATTATGCACTAGCTCTCACGATTTTCAAAGCACGGCTGATTGCTGCCTATGAACGTCTCAAGTGATGCTGCTCAGGGCAGCAATTCTGATTCCACCAAGAAGCATGCCAAGGGCAGGGCTGTATCCTCGCGCCCGAAGGGTGCGCTGAGTGGCTCTGCGGCAGCCCAGTCCACGGCCACTGCACCTACTGTGGTGGTGACGTCCCCGGTGACTGTGAACATCCAAGGCATGGACGTGGATGAAGAAACGGCATGGAAGATCTTGGATGGCCTGATGCAGTGCGTTGGATTGGGCCCGCCCGGAACTGCCAAGCTTGCAATGTTTGGTGTTCAGGGTTCTGTGAACTCTTCATCTGGACCAACATATACTGCGTCTATTGAGCCTTGCACAGCGGCCTCTGTAGCACGTGGTGCTCGGCTGGCGGCTGTCACTACTGCGGGCACAGAGCCACCCACCCTGGTGGACATACCGGTGTGCCCCCACTGCAAGTCTATTGAGGTGGACGTGCTGGACTACTCTTTGACCTGCCGTGTCTGCAACTGCGTTTGCGATCGTTACATCGACCATGGCGCTGAGTGGCGCACGTTCATGGGCACTGAGAATGCCAAGCAGCGGGACCCCTCCCGTTGCGGCATGCCAGTGAACGACCTGCTGCCGCAGGGGTCCATGAGCACCTTCGTGGCTGCACCCCATGGTGGCAAGAACTACCGTGATCTATCGCGGATCAGCAAGTACCAGATGTGGGGGGCCATGCCCTACAAGGAGAGGAGCCTATTCCACGCCATCGACCATCTCACTGTCAAAGCTGTGAACAGCGGCATCAGCCAGTCAATCATTGACGATGCCAAGGTGTTGTATAAGCAGCTTAGCGATTCACATATGTCGTGAGGCGAGAACCGCTCCGGGCTGCTGGCGTCCAGCATCTACGTTGCGTGCAAGCACAACAATGTGCCCCGCAGCGCAAAGGAGGTGGCCAAGATGTTTGGCATCGACTCTGTCATCATCACGCGCAACTGCAAGAAGTTTCAGGAGATCATGCACCTGCGGCTGCAGTGTTCACAGCCAACTGACTTTGTGATGCGGTTCTGTTCGCTGCTGAGCCTCCCTGTGGACCTACAAGAGACGTGCGCCGGCCTGGTCAAGACCATCCAGGAGGGCGACCTGATGCGTGGCTGCTCACCTCCATCGGTGGTAGCAGGCTGCATTGCATACATGGTGGCGCGCCACAAGCTGCCGGTCACAAAGAAGGAGATAGCTGCCGTCTGTGGAGTGTCCGACGTCACCATTTCAAAGTGCGTCAAGCGCCTGGATGCATTGATTGACGCACCGTCTTCACAGCCGCTGACGGCCTGATTTTCACCTCACCAGCCAGCTCTGAGAGCAGTGACCCTGCTCGAACGGCATCGCTGGGTCGCATCTTGGCGACACGCCTTGCCATTTTTTTTGTCTCATTGATCTCTGTAGCATGTCTAAAGGTCGTCGCTGCCTGTTGTAACAAGGCCAAGTGTGTGCTGCGCTGGTAGTCCCCGTTGCAGTCAATCAGGGTGGCCCGGATTTCTCGAAGTGTGGCATGCTTAAGAAGGGTCTCCACTTGCTCTACAGCGGCCTTGGTGTCTGTTGCGCTCTCGCTTTGCTTAAGCACTGCGGTCATTAGTGGCTCCGATGGCTTCAGTCGCAAGTGTACATGGCCAACGTAAGGTAGAATACGGCCCTTGTAATACTCTACATCAAAGGGCGGCCGCTGGGCGCTTCTGGCTGTGTACTCTCGGGTGGATGCACAGTCCTTCACAAGCTGCAGCTCAGCGGAAAACCAGTGCAGGAACTCCATGGTACTCCCTGGGAATTTCAGATTCTCTCAGGTGCCACATCCACGATAGCGGGCACTCCCACAGTAGGCAGGTACTGGAAACGCCCGCCGTCGAACAGGACCTTCAGCAGTACCACTACAGCCATCACCAGCACCACAATTGAGTTAATCCAGGCCCACACCCCGCAACCTACGCCAGCCGATGTGCCAAATACCATGCAATTTATGCTGTACACCTGCGCTGCATATGCGAAAACAATCAGCACAAACACCAGGAAGATTTCTACACCTGTCAGGGCCTGCTTGGGCGGCGCACGGCGGTTGTTCTGAACAATCGCAATCGTGGTGAGTATCAGCAGCAGCACATACCCTATAGATGCCACCCTTCCAGGAGCAGTGCCAAAGATTGCTTGCGTGATTGATCCCATTCGCTGCTTCTTGTTTCTTCAAGTACATAAAAAGTTTACGGGCGTTTGTGGGTGCTGCTCAAACATCCCCGCTTGTGACAAGACGCTTATAAAGGTCCGCACATGGACCCGGATTCTCAGGACCAAGAGTTCGACCTGCGGGCGCTGCTGGAAGAGGCAAACGCAAACACCTTTACCAATGACATCATTGCCGGTATTGGGGTCTCATCTGCCCCACCTGTCATCGCGTCGCTTGTCCCACCAGTTTCCAATGCAATGACATCGGCCAACTTGGTACCATCAGCTTCATCTCAGCCTATTGTGGCACAAGCGCCCCCGATTCTGCCACGAGTGGCACCACAGCTTCCTGTCAGAATGGTGAACGAGAGTGCTGCCCTTGGCTCCGCTCGGTATGCCCATGAGCCCGGTGCGCAGAAAACACTGCGCCAAGCCGTTCTGACAGTTGGATCATCAGGAGCAGCAACCACGTCTTCGAACTTAGAGGATACGTATGCGCGCGACCTGCAGTCAAGGTTGGGTGACGTTGGCCCTGCAGGTGCAGGAGCCGGGGGTGCAGGTACAGGAGGTATTGGGAGTACAAACGGTAGCGGGTTGGCTTCACAACCTGGTTCTGGTAGCAGCTTGGTTACTGGTGGTCAATCTAACACACTGTCAACCACATCAAATACATGTCCAACCAATGCATCCACGACCTCTTCTGGTAGCACCACGGCTAGCCAGTCGGACATCCGCACATTGCTCCCTACAGAGTTGCGTTTGTTTCTGGAGGAAAAGAAAACTCTGGACGCGGTTCTTGCCCTCCCCGAATTCACACAATGCATCCAAAACAAATCAGACGGCGGAGACCGTATCATGTGCCTGTCCCTTTATAAGGACAAGTGCAGCGGTCAACGGGTTTATGATGATGCCACCATAGTGTCTTTGTTGGAAAAGCACAGGTCAACGAATAGCACCAAGCCTGCGGCTGCCTGCACAAGCTGTGCCCGCTGTCAACCATGTCCGCGCGCCATCAACAGTCTCACACAGTACCTGCAGACCATCGATAAAAGCAGTCTTGCTCATGACACAGAGAAGAGCAGTGAGCTGGTCCTGGTGCCGCTTGTCTTGGTGTGTATTGTGCTGTTCATTGTCTTCATTGTGGGCGCAGCAGTCATGTACAGCAACAGAAGGTACAGCAGTCGAGACTACTTTTTCCGTTACAATTGGGGCCCATATGCCATGGTGCTGATGCTCTCTATCATGGTGTTTGCACTGGTGATTCTGGCCTTTGTGGTGCAGATGCGGTTCAACGAAGAGGCAAAGAGAGACCATCCTGCATTGGTGCATCGCTTCCTCACATCGGATGGCAAGAGCGCCATGGCAGCACTTAATCAGAACATTGTCATGAACCTGGAGGCCCTAGAAAGGTACGCAATTGCAACGGTTGAAGCCCAGCCAAGCAATGCAGTGGACGTGCGCACTGCCACACACAACGGAAGATCCCTGTTGGCTGACTTGCAGGAGATCAACAACATCCGCACCACTTACAATAAGTTTCTTGCCCAGTATGGCAGCCCCGGGGCAGTACGGGTCATGAAGCTTCGCTTGACTTTTGTGTGTGTGTGGTTACAAGGTGGTGCGCACTTCTCGTGCCTTCCAACCTCTTGAAAACCGAAGGCCCGGGCCGGGGTGACCCTTATAACGCCTAGTAAACTATGATTGTTCAACTCTCTTGACCGGCCCTCGCAAGGGGCACATTCCTGCTCCTAAATTCCCATATGGAGTCGAGCAGCGCAGCAAGCCTAGCCGGGTCCGCATTCCGCATCACTTCCTGCATGCCCTTGCTAAAATCGACGCCGCTGTCCGTCCTCAGTTGGTCGTAAGCCGTACATGTCATCAGGACGTGGTGTTCGTCCTCCACTTCGTTCGCTATGCACAGCGGGCACATCCTCTCCTCCCTAGGCCTATCCCATGCGCGATTAGCAGTAATTGGCCAACAGCATAGACGAAATCGCATCAGGAGTTTGTGTCGCGCAACAGTGATGTAGGCCCGGCAGTGGTCATGTAACACCAGCGGCGCGGCGCCCGTCGCACTTAGCCCCATCCAATGCTTATATTTGCACATATGAATGCCTGGTTGCTTGCCGTCTGAGGGGAAGGCGTGTGGGTCTGCTTGCAGCCGCTCATGGCCCCACGCCCGCATCAGGTGCTCCCTGAAGGTGGAGAGGGCAGGCCCGTCGGGTAGGGGTGTACTGGCCCTCCATTCTTCCCTCGTCTCATGTGTCCCTGGCCAGTTCCAGACGTCAATGCCTTGTGCTGCTATGAAACGAAACAAACGTGCACACCACCCATCACTCGCCCGGTTCCTCCATGCGTCACGAATTTCATCTACCAGCGTGTCGAAAGCCAGACTCCTGGTTTGTGCGCAGATCCTATTGTAGAAGCCCATACATTGCTTCGCTATAAAAAAGTGTAGCGGTAGTTGGGCTAGCTCGGCAAACAAAAGCCGGTGTGACGGTTTAGCGGCACCCACAGTCTGGCGCATGTACTGAATTTGTAGCTTCACTGCTTCGTCTCTCAAGCATGCCTCAAACGGCCCCTGTGCCAGGTTATTGACTTGGATTGTGAACCTTGTGGGTTGCGCCCTGCTGGTGATACTGGTTGCTGTGGCGGAGAGTGCCCTGAAACTCAGGACATATGACCGGCTCTACAATACCGCCTACGATGGACTAGCAGATGTATTCTCTGGCAAGCGCCCTGGGACAGGAGATGAGGTTAGGCTTGCATTTCAGAGTTTCAAGGATGTTTGTTACAGCGAGCATGGGGGTGTACGGTTCATGGCCACTGTTAGCGTGCTAGTGGCACTGTATCTGATATTCACGGGTGTCCAACATCGCCTGACACAGTCCTCGTACCGGGAATGGGATGCGGCGGCATTGGATGCCGTTATGAACGCCATTGAACCACAACCCAAGCCCACTATTGTTGCAGCTGTAAAGGGAGCCTACAACTCATACAATCGGTTTGAACGGCAATCAGGCCTCACACCTGGGGCTTCCAAGTTCATCAAGGCCAGCATCGCTTTGAGTACAATAGTGCTGGGGACTGCTGCAATCTACATTAGTGTCAAACACGTGAAGACAGGCTCTTATGTTTCTGACATCCTTGACAAGTCAACAACCGGCTTGCAGAAACATTTAGTTCCTGCATTCAACAAGATTAAAGATGCAAGCCCTTTCACAATTACTGCATGGCACTGGTGCCTAATATCATCTGTTGTCCTTGTGCTGTGTGTCTTGTATCGCATGGTGAACCGCCGCTAAGCAATGGCTGCCGTGGCCGCTCTCAACATCCCTTGACAAATGCCTCGATATTGCGCATGGCTGCAGCCCAGAACTCGTCTTGAGTGAGGTCATGTTCACCATCCACGGTCAATACCTCTGGTGAGGCTGTGAGCCACTCCTCGTGGGCAGCATGGAGCCCCGCCAGGTCCTCGCCGCCGCGGCCCCGGTTGCCGATCCGCTGCATGCAGGTTTCGGGGCTGGCACGCATGTACACAATGCCATCGACAGCTGTGTCGGCTGTGTGCATGCGGTCAAACACTTTGGTCTGCAGCTCACTCATGATGCCAGTGTCCACCAGGCCCTTCACAAATATGTTCTTGTCTGTCATGTGTGATCGTTCACAAAAGATGACGGCGCCCGGGTTGTCGGCAAGGGCCCGGTGCATGCGGTCGATGCGCGTCAGTAGTATGAACGACTGGAATAGAAATCCATTCTGGGGCATGTTGCCATAGAACTGCTGCAGTATGCTCTTGCCGCTGGAGTCGGTCAACGCCTCCCATTCATCCACGGGCTCCTGGACCACCACATGCTTAAAATCTTCAAACTGAGTGCGTTCAAGCCGGCGCAGCAGCGTGGACTTTCCAGCACCGATATTGCCTTCGATCACGACAAGGTGTTTCATTGTCACTGAAAAAGGCAAGTTGGCCATCAACACATGTTGGCGCGGCCAAGCATTATGTTATTTTTGAGCCACACCTGGATTTTCTGCCTCACTTTCAAGTATGAAGCATCTCTTCTTCAAGAAGGTGCCCGATGTGGCGTTCGTAGAACGGCTCCTAGCAAAATTTGGGGTCGAGGGTGTAAACCACGTAGCAACGTTCACCAAAGACGACCTTCGAATTCGAGACACCCATGAGGCAATCAAGGACCTGGCAGCCGAGCTGCGGTCATACTATATTCCGTGCAAGTACAACGTGTATGTGGCAACGTTGTTGGATGACTCCATACCTGCAGATGTGAGGGTGAAGAAGTGTATCACTGTGTTGCGCCAGATCCTAAGAATGCACTCATGCTACATTCTTTCGAACCAGGTCATGAAGTACGGAGAGAAGAAGGTTCACTACACCCTTGTGTGGCCGGACCGGCCACAGCAGATGATGAAGCATGTGGCACATGTGGTGGTTGATTTTACTTAAAATTATGGGGGCGCGTTCCTAGGTACGCCAAGGTAGCCCCAAAGCTATCAGGGCGTGTCCCCATACAGAGCTGCAGCAGGTGCTTTTAACAGTACCATGATTGCGTTGGCAGACCCCAACATCTGTCTGGCCATGGAGGGTGTCTACACATATGATGACTTCCTGTGGAGCTGCAAGCATGTGCAGCCCTGTCAAGACACGCTCGCCCTGATAAAGGACGCGCTGCGCCCACACACAATTTCTAAGCCCCCCACTGCGCAGGTGACAAGCCTGCTGAACAAGCTCACGCAGCACAACTGCAAGAAGCTTACACCTGTGCTGCTGGGAGTCATTGAGGCTGATCACAGCAACGGCAACAAACTACTGGAGCATTGCTGCATCAACGTTGATCGCATGACTGTCTTCATGGACGTGTTGTCGCTGGTGACTTACAAGCATGAGTTGTCTGCGGAGTTCACCAGACAGCTACCGCTGCACATTGCTTCACTACTGGTTGCATGGCGCAGCGGTGACCACGCGAACTATGACCTGTTCTGCATGCTGCAAAAGATGCAGGGCTCATTGCGAGCTCGGATGCGTATCCTGGAAATGTTTGTATCCAGGGGCCTAATCCTCAATGACGAAATGTGCAAGCTTGTGGATGACGCACTGCAGAGTCTGGAAGGCGAGGTCGAGCTGCAGGTCCTCTGCTTGGAGAGCGTGTCACAGCAGTTCTGGCCACCAAACGCGCTTGCTGTACTGGTGGAGCACATGCCTCATCTGCCGTTCAAGTTGCGTTTCAAGGTTGAGAGACTTGGAACCACAAAAACACCCACATCAATGCATGGCGGCACAGGCACAGTTCATATCCGTGCGTGATGCGTTTACAAACCCAGCCACCGGCCTGGTGGGCATCGACAAACTGCGGGCCCGCAAGCGCGCAGGCCAGGTCGAGTTCCCTGACCAGGACGCAGATGGTGCATACCACAGCATGCCCACTGTGCAGAAGCACAGGGTACACATCAATCCCCACCGCGGCGCATACCTGCGAACTACTGGCAACCCTGGTAGTTTCCAAATTGACGTCATGGTGCTGCCCAATCGCCGCAAAAACGCACAGTATGCCGTTGTCATGGTGCACATTCTTAGCAGGTATGCTTTTGTTTTCCCGCGCAGTAGGAATAGCAACTCAGCAATTACTTCTGCATTTGAGGCGTTTTTGAAGCAGCTCAATGGCTTTGGGGTGTTTGAGGCCCGGCTTGCCAAGGTGCAGCACATGAAGGGCATTTTGAGGTCAAGGACACACGGTGACACCAAGCAAGCTGCTGTGTCAAGTAGTGATGAGCCTTCCAGGGGGAGCCCTGAAGGCTTGACTACAGCACCCCTTTGTCCAGAAGCAGAGCCTCCACCCTTCAGCCTGAGTGGGGATGCGCAGTTTGGCCATAACAACCTTAAAGTCTGGCTGCAGAGCCGGGGGTTTGTTGTGCAAACACACACAGCGTACATGGACCATAACACGGGTGGGGACAAACTGGGCGTAATTGATCGCTTCATACGGACACTTCGGTGCCTTCTCAGCCTGCATTTGGAGGTCACACACACTGGTTTTCTCAGCAATGATGCTATTACTACGTGTGTCCTGAACTATAACACCGTGCCCCACAGCAGCCTGCGTATTGGAGGCAAGACGATGTCGCCTCAGGATGTGTGGTCCTGGATCCAGCATTGACACACATGTTGCAGAACAGAGGCTTGCAGAGCTTCGTTGGCAGAATTCACAACATAACAAACGTGTGGGTGCACTCTTGCTTCCCAAGTACCCGCGCATTGGTGACACGGTCCGTGTATATGTTCACAAGGTGGATAAATCTCGAGTGGGCAAAAAAGCACCAAAACAGTTCTCAACACACACGCATACAGTGACTGGCTACCACCCTGGGACAAACCATCGCCTCAAGCTTGGCGGTGATCCATGTGAGTACAAATACCACGAGCTCTTGGTTGCTAATTTGCAGGGCGAAGGAGATGTGGCAACGGCAGGGCAGAATGGTAGCCCCATTGAAGAACCTCATGCCGTACAGACCCGTGTCAATCGTCAGCAATGGCGCCAGCAGCAAGAGATGAGGAACCTGGATGTGGTTCCTGCTGCTCCTGATGGTACTAAAGGGGTCCAAACACGACGAGGTGCTGCTGCCGCCGCAGCCAAGCAATCAAGCCAAAAGAAGTCATTGGCGCCAAAAGATGTCGAGGAAATCTTGATGGACAGGGAATTTATTGATGATGATGTGCTAAGGAACAGCCAGTCCTCGCCCAACCAACGCGAGTACTATGTGACAAATGCATCAGATGGCTCTGGTGGGGAGAGGGTGTGGATGTCAGAGACATTGGTGCCCGTGCGCTTGCTTGTGCAGTACTGGAATGGCAGACTTGGCGCGCCACCAACCCTACAGGGTGCCACAATGAAAAAGGCATTGCCAATCGAGGTGCTATTTAAGTGGGTTCAGGAAACGCCGACATTGGCCAAGGATGCACCGCCACCCGCAGAGCTGTTTGGCCCGGCAGCTGCCCCAGAACAGCCCACGCGCCGCAAGCAGGCGCGTCGTAAGCAGACACGACAGACAGGCATTCGTGATTACCCAGTGGAGCGCCTTGAGCGACATCTGCTCAGCCCGAATGACACTGTGTGGTACGAGGTAAAATGGCTGGGGTATGACCATCACCACAACCAAATAGTGCCCGAGGAAGACATCACGCCTGCAGCGCTTGACGAATACTGGCGCCGGCACGGGGATCGTTGGCCTAGGCAAAAGCCTCTGCATGCAGGCAACAGGAAGTACACCGTGGAGCGGCTGGTGCGGCACATAGTGCGACCACCCAACCAGAGGCTGTATGAGGTTAAGAAGCAGGGCACAGGTGCAAACGAGATCGTTCCTGAACACGACATATCCCTTGCTTTGTTGGAGGCATACTGGAGTGCATTCCCCAAGAATCGTCGCCCCAGAAACTTTGCGCGCCAGCAACGACTGAAGGCGAAGTAGGACAGGACTTGAAGCGGCAACAATCGCACATGTCATGGCGGGTGTGCGCAAGGAATACGTTCGCAATGTGATCAGAGACCGCTTCCTCCCGGTGGCAGGTCTCCTCAAGAAGAACTTGCGACTGAACATGGAGGGAGCATACTCCTTGACACCCTTTCACTGCAGCATGGATATGGTGCGCCACCTTTCTGACTTCTGTCACACCTGGCTTGGCCGACCCCTGGACCAGTGCTGTGTGTTGGAGGGCTTTGCCGGCCAGGGGGGCGACACAGCAGTATTCCTTGCATGCGGACGCGTTCAGCAGGTGACAGCCATCGAGCTATCACCAGAAAACATGCAAAACCTGATGCACAATGTTGCGGAGTACAGAAAAGCCCTGCAGGTCACTGCTTGTGCGCCTATTTCACGCACACCGTGTGTTGTGTTCCAGCAAGATGACTGCGTGCGCCTGATGGTTCAGTGTGTTTTGCCCATGCATGATGTTGTGTACCTTGATCCTCCATGGGGAGGACCATCATACCGCCTGAACCCCTGCATCAAGATCCCACGTGCGGATGGTGGCTGCATAACCCTCGAAGACCTCGCCCTGCTATCTGTTACTGTGGCACGGGTGCTTGTCATCAAACTGCCCGCTCAGTACAATTGTTCTGCACTGCAAAGGGCTATTGCAGTGCATGCTAGGTACATGAACACCTTTGTCTCAAATAAGATATTGTTTTTTTTTGCAGTGATTTCGCAGACTCCACTGCCACCGCCGCCACCCCCGCGGCTTACACAACGTCCTGTAGGTCGCCGTTCATAAGGCTCCTGCGCATTACGCCACGGATCTCCTTGACCAAGTTGACGGACGGCACAAGGGCCTGGCACAGTGCATGACAGAGAAGGAAATATGCATTGACTACGATGTAGTCATACTTCAGAACCGCACCGCTGCGAATGAAGGGGCTGTATAAGCGGGTCAAGTACGGCGTCCCCTGCACCTCTTTGGCAATCAACTCTAGGATGTCCACTAGCTCACTCTGCAAGCTGCCTAGCTTCTTGCCGCCATCTGTGAACTTTTGCAGTAGCATGCGTGCCGCATTCTGGTAGTTGCCACCAAACATGAGAGCGTACACATCAAAGATCCCTGATGCCATCTCCCGGCTTATTGCTTGGCAGCTGCCAAAATCACACATGCCAATGCGCGGCTTTTCTCCAGGGGAGGCTGCCGGCACAATGAACACATTCCCTGGGTGCACGTCCGAGTGGAAAAAACGGTTTCCACATTACATCGGTCCACAAACATTTCTCAATATGCACGTCCACGTCACACGACACGCCCACGCCCGCTCCGGCAGCTATAACGTCACCCCCCACGCGCCAGCTACGCCAACAAGCAAGTACCCACACACGCAGCATCCAACATGTGCATCGGGGGATGCAATATTTGGGCATGCGAGCCGCATGCAGCAACCCTAGCTAGCTCTAGGGCCAGCCACAGGCAGCTCGCGGGCTCCGCCTTGCGCGCGCTATCCACACTCCGGCAAAGGTGGAGGGCAAACCCCCGAAGCAACTTCACGTAACGGGTGGGTGGGTGGGGGAAAAGCCATTAGGACGGGCTGCGCAAGCGACAGCACCTCATGACTTGTCAGGCAGGCCACTGCTCACAAAGCGGTCGCGGAAGGTGAAGCAGGAAGGCAATCCGCAAAACGTGACCAGCCGGCATACGTCACCACAACGTCGCAAACCGCAATGAACGTAAGTTAGCTCGTGAACAACTTCTGTCAGTGGGAGGACCCGCAACGCGGAAACATAGCAAACGCGACTTAACCCGGGAGGCAAACCACTACCGATGTGCCAAACACTGTGCCAAACCCCATGTCAAAGCCCGACCCTCAACGGCGAGGGTCGCATACCCGGCCAGGGTTGTTCAATGTTGTGTCCCTCAGTTGTGGAAATGCCTCTAGGGAACCTAGAGGCTAATTCCACATTACATCGGTCCACAAACATTTCTCAATATGCACGTCCACGTCACACGACACGCCCACGCCCGCTCCGGCAGCTATAACGTCACCCCCCACGCGCCAGCTACGCCAACAAGCAAGTACCCACACACGCAGCATCCAACATGTGCATCGGGGGATGCAATATTTGGGCATGCGAGCCGCATGCAGCAACCCTAGCTAGCTCTAGGGCCAGCCACAGGCAGCTCGCGGGCTCCGCCTTGCGCGCGCTATCCACACTCCGGCAAAGGCGGAGGGCAAACCCCTTAATTATAGCGCGCGCCCACAGCATGTGCCTGTCGTGACTCTTAGCAAGCCCGGGTTTCCCGATCGTCGTATGCACAACGGTTTGCCTACACTACGCATGTACACTCGATTACGGTACCCAGCAAGCATCAGGCGGCAGGGAAAACGGGAACCCGGGAAAGCGCAAAACCTGCCGCCACCTAGATGCCGCTGCACCCACAGGCGCTTGCAAGCTTCCGCACTGATGGCCGTGCCCTAAGACTGCCATACGCAAGAACCATCCACGTGTGCGCCATATGCTGCGTTTGCTGGCTGTGCGCCCGATGAGCATTAGAGTACGCCTTGCTTGCGCACACCATAGCTTGGCATGCCAGAAGACACTTGAGTGCATGCCTGAGCACGCTTGAGCACGCCCAAATGCACCTGGAGAGCCTGTGAGCGGTCTGATAGCGCGGACTAGGCAGCGTTAACGGCCAGGCCCCCCCCCCGGCCCACAACAGCCTCAGCATGCCAGCCATACGCCCTGGCCCCCCTTGTCCAGCTTGCTCTACTGGCGCCCGGGGCACCAACATGTCCCCGCATCACTCCTCCACACGCAGCACACACGCAACACCTAACAGATTGGCCTATGGTCACCTGGCGGCATGAAGTCGGCGGTATCTCCACTGAGAGAAAGCTGCTTCCCGCGCAGAATCGCTGCTGTCGCTGCTATCGCTGCTGCCCCTACTGCTACCATTTGGTGCAACGCCCGCGCCACGCTGCAGCGTGCTGCCGAAGCGCAAGGCTCTCTGTGCCACGGCAGGTGCTGCTGCCCTCGAGACTTGTCGCCCTTGGGACCCCGCGGACACGGCTCCTGAGCACGTCAGAGCACGTTTAAGCCCGCCTGCTGCATGGAGTCTGCAGGCGGTGTCGCTGTGCGTGTACGCCCGCAGCCGCCGCTGACCGCCGGTCAGGCGTCGCATTCCGCCGCGCCCCGCACTCCCACGCTGCTGGGAGCGAGCCTCTGAAGCCAGCCCGCGACTGCTGCTGAATCGCTTGCACCACTCCCACCGTAACGCTATGGTCGACGCGGGACCTCGCTCGCACGCCAAACCGCCACTGCTGTCATAGCAGTGCATGCTGCCCCTTCCGCGCTAAAGCTGCTGCATCAACGCCTGCGGACGCCAGTGGTCCCTCACGCTAAGGCGCGGGCACCTGCCGCTATACGAGGCTGACGAGGCTGCTGCCAAGTAACCGCAAAGTGCCGCGCCGCCAATCTGGCGCTGCGCGCGCCCCGCCGCTGGCCGCCGCTGCCACGCTGTACCAGGCTTGCTGCTGCGATGCTGCCGGCATCTCAACACGACGGGGCATCCGAATGACAGGAAGCAGACGTTTTCACCTGCAGCGGCATCTGCTCCGCACTGCTTCCCACGCCCGCGCGGCTGAGTGCTGCTGCCCACGCCCGCGCCGCTGACCGATGCCGATGCCAGGCGGCGCGCTGTCCCGGCAGGCCAGCATCGGTCGCCGGCATGGCCCGTTCCTCTTGGCCAACGGTGGCCGAGACTTAACACCGCCTCATGCTCCTTCACCGGCGCGCTTAGTTCGGCAGCCAGCCGGAATCACCTACGTCAGGGCCACTGAAAGTCGTGAGGCACGCACATCCCGGCGCCGAGCCTCGCTACAAGCCGCCAGAGATTGCGGACAACGAAAGGCAACACGTGACCGTGTGCGTCCGAGCCACGCTCTAGGCACGCCCACAGTCACGCGGCCAGGACACGGTCCCTAACGGGCACCGTCTTGGGCAAGTCGGGCGTGGCAGCCACGGCCTCCCGCACATGGGCAAACCGGGCATGGCAGCCACGGCTTCCCGCACACACGGTCCCGTGCAAACGACTTCGGGCACCGTCTTGGGCCAGCCCGGCATGACAGCCGCGACTCCCCGCACAACACTCCGAAAGCGCCACCCCGACGTGGCCGTGGCGCCTCCGGCTACAGCGGCTGGCAAGGCACCGCCTTGCCCCCGCACACACGGCGCGCCCGAGCGTCTGCCCGCGGCCCCCGGCCAACCCACCCTTTCGATCAATCAGGTATACTCGGTCCCCCCCCCACACACACACTTGCTCACCTGCAGGTCCGCTTACGCCTATAGCCTGAATATCCCACGTATGCCCACCTGGCCCCAACTCGCAAGTTCCGAGCCTTTCCGGCTGCTGTCTTTCGCCAAACTCCTTTTGCTAAACTCCGGCGGCTGCTGTCTTTCGCTAAACTCCTTCTGCTAAGCTCCCGCGACAGCTTACCCCAATAATTTACGAAGTACTGTCGCGGGGCAAAAAAGGACGCGCATTCTACAATTCCAGGAAAAGCCATTAGGACGGGCTGCGCAAGCGACAGCACCTCATGACTTGTCAGGCAGGCCACTGCTCACAAAGCGGTCGCGGAAGGTGAAGCAGGAAGGCAATCCGCAAAACGTGACCAGCCGGCATACATCACCACAACGTCGCAAACCGCAATGAACGTAAGTTAGCTCGTGAACAACTTCTGTCAGTGGGAGGACCCGCAACGCGGAAACATAGCAAACGCGACTTAACCTGGGAGGCAAACCACTACCGATGTGCCAAACACTGTGCCAAACCCCATGTCAAAGCCCGACCCTCAACGGCGAGGGTCGCATACCCGGCCAGGGTTGTTCAATGTTGTGTCCCTCAGTTGTGGAAATGCCTCTAGGGAACCTAGAGGCTAAATTTGATGACTGACGTGAACATGATGTATGTGAAGTCTGAAATGACCTCCGTACACATTTCTGGGCTGAGGTTGCTGGCTTCGTCGAAGCGCTGGATGTCTAGCCATTCCATGACCATTACATGCGCATTGCACACTTCCCTGTGCACCTTAGGGACCACGCATAGGTGTCCTATGTTGGCGCGCATGGTCTGTGCATTGTCGGCCTCCTGCTGCATGTCTAGCTGAGTCACTAGGGACTCGCCGAACTGGTCAAATGCCGTGTCAAGGTCCAGTGCCAGCGACAGCTTGAGGAAAGGCCGCAGGAGCTTCATCGCCTTTTTCAGGAAGCGGATGGTGCGTAGTGTGTCACACACCTGCTTATCCACACCCTTCCGTTTGACCTTGACAGCCACGGGCACATCCTTGTACGTGCCTCTAAACACCAACGCAAAGCACCCAGATGCAACCGGTTCCACCGGCTGCTGCAGGATGACACGGGCATCCACCACCTCATTTATGTAGTCTGCATCCTCTGCCCCACACGCCCGGTCTTGCAGTGTGCGCAACTGAACCACGAGTTCCTCTGGGAAGTTACCGCCGCGCATGGCGTACACCTGGCCAAATTTAATGAAAGCCGGCCCCAGCTTCTTGAGCATCTTAACATAGTTTGATGATGTGCGATGGACATCCCTGTAGAGCCCATGCTTCACGAGGTATGTCTGGGCAAAGAACACCAGCGTGCGGAAAATAGAGACCATTCTCTTGTGAGAGGAGCCGCAGCCTTTTATGCCATTTGGCCATGGCTCACGCCTTCGGCCGACACGCCGATCAACTGACAACAGGACCGGGTTCTAGGGTGTCGTATACTGGAGCTGAAGCTGCCTGCAGCTCCTCCACCTGTGCTGTGATGATGTCACGGAGGCCTAGCAGGAACGTGGGGTCGCGCAGAGAAGCACGGACGACAGTCTTCATGTAATCCATAATAGATATGTCTGCTGGCAACACCGCCATGTCATTGCCCTGTGTTGCTGCACCTGTGTCTGTGTCATCTTGGATCCTAAACTGTGATGCCCGTGTCACAAGCTGTGACCCCAGCACCAGCCTCTTGCCGCCTGTATCCATCAAGACTGTACCGGTGTTGCTGTCCACACTAAAATCCAGGGCCAAGTACCCATCACTTGCTGCCACTGCCAAGCCCCCAGCCGCAACAATGCGCCCGCCAGCTGTGATACTTCCCGACGCCGCCAAGCTGCCATTTATGCTCACCGGACACTGGAAAGCGAGTCCTGCTCCTGCAGTGGCTGTGACCCTTGGGCCGCGCTGGATATCGCCACTGTTGCCACTCCCCACGCAGAATTCTAACCCTGATTCAAGGTTCACGCTCAGTAGGTTGGCTTGAACGGCAAGGTCAGGGTCGCCCTCCAATTCCGCGATGGTGAACAGCCCCATCTTGAGCTTTTACTGTGTGGAGTTTTACAGCACTGTTTGAATGTGACTTACAGCAAACAGTTCCCGTGTGCTTTTTGCTGAGAAAACTTCCTCTCGCTCAGTCAAGACCACCATGCTCCTGCTTCTTATTGCACTGGCCGCCCTTATTGCAGCAATGGGATTTTTTGGCTGGATCGCCGCTGCCCGCTACAAGTACTACAGCACAGGCAAAGATACATATAGCATGCAGCAATACATTGCGACAGTTGCGTCCCTTTTGTGTCTGTTTATTGCCGTGGCCATGTACGGCTGGCACAAGTCCAGCCATTGATTCCCGTCCCACTTTCCCCCCAAATTACAACGACCTTTACAAAGCCCGCATGATGTCGCCGATGGCTTGAACCAGCTTCAGCACGTCCCCTTCCATCTCGCTGACTTTCTTCGCAAGGGGTGCCAGGTGCTCCTCACGGATGGCCTGTGCCCGCGCCTGTGAACGCTCCAGTACCTTCAGCAGTGGCCGCAGGCGCTGCTTCAGGGCCTCCACCTCTTGCGCCTGGGTCCGACTGAGGCAGCCTGCCAGGTCCGCAATGATGCGAATGAGAGCCGGCAGCCCAGCCTGCATCTCTGCCTCTCCGGAGAATCCACAGAACAGCATGGGGACATCATCTTGGAATTCGAGGCGCAGGGGGCCCTTATGGGGGATGCTGCGGGAGGAGCAGCTGACGAATAGAGCAGCGGTGACACGCTTCGAGGCCGACACGGTTGCCACGTCTTTCAGAAATTTGTCAACATCACTCTTGGCGATGCGGTCCTTTGCCTTGCATTCTACTAGGAGGAGGGTGCCATCTGGTCGAACGGCGTGGATGTCGGCCTCGTGTGCCACGCGACCTGTGTGTATAATGTCGTGATCGGGCAGGCTGGCACGCAGGAGCTGCATCACCAGTGCCTCGTGAGTCGAGCCCTTGACAGCATTGGACCCCTTGAGGACGCGCAGCTCCATTTCTGTGCTGTTCAGCCGCTCCTCTAGCGTGCGAACGTGGTCACCGACAAGCCTTCCAAGGACACCTTCGCGGCTCTCCAGCAGCACCCGCATTGTCTGCAGTTGCCCACTCAGTGTGCTGATTAGGGCATCCTTCTCTCGAACCACGGGGTGGCAGGTAGGGTCTGTGAGTGCTGCACCTGAGGCGCAGCGAAGCATCAGGTGTCCCAGTTCCAGACGCAGCAGTTGCTCTGAATGGCTGAGTGTAGAGATCTCCTGATGTGCACTATCATCCATGGGTCTCAGTAGGAGCGTAATTGCGGCAGATGAGGTAGTATCTTGCCCATAGTGCTGCTGTTCATCAGGTGTGGGGGTCATGGCGGCAAATCTGTGGCACTGAACGCTTAACAATAGGGTCTGCTGTGCGCCCTCCATGTTGTTTTTATGGGGAAAAGAGACTTAAGGGGCGTTTGGGGAATACCAAGATAGCAACCTTCACAAGGATGGCCGCCCGCGTGCTTGAGATCCGCACGGTTCAGACGAGCGCAATCAAGACGCTCATAGAGGCCCTTAAGGAGCTGCTCACGGACACCGTGATCGAATTTGACACCAATGGAATCAAGCTGATTACCACAGACACATCTCACGTTATCCTGGTGCACATGCGCCTCCATGCTGCTAAGTTTGAGCATTACTGGCTGGATCCACGCCGTGAGAAGTTATCAGTTGGCGTGAACATGATGAATTTGCACAAGATAGTCAAGGCTGCAAACTCTGGTGACATGCTCAGTATGGTCATGTATGAGAACGACATGAGCCGTCTGCATGTTACCTTTGAAAACTCAGAGAAGAACTCCAAGACGACCTACTCTATCAACCTACTGGACATGGATCCCACCGACATTGACATCCCACCGGAGACATTTCCTGTTGTGATAACCCTGCCCTCTACCGACTTTCAGAAGATATGCCGTGACATGAACAACATTGCAGACAAGGTCGAGATCCGCAGTGTTGGGAACCAGCTGATCCTGCACAGCGTGGGTGATTTTGCTTCCCAGGAGACAGTGCTGTGTGACGTGACCAAAGAGACAACTCCTGACATTGTCCAGGGCATCTTCAGTCTGAAGTTCCTGACCCTGTTCACCAAGTGCACCAACCTCTGCAACACTGTGGAGCTGTACCTCAAAAATGATTACCCACTGATAGTACGCTACCAGGCCAGCAGCTTGGGAGATGTCAAGCTGTGCCTGGCACCGCAAGATGAGAAGTGAACGCAGATGCCTTCAAACATCAGGCACGATGCTGGGGCTGGCCAGCAGCCCGTCATCTAGTGCTATGTCGAACCGTATCACCTGTTGAACGGACCTCGACACGTAGATTGTGTCAGTTGCACCAACTGTCACAGGCACCCTTGGAGGTGCAAAGTCTGACAGTAGCAACACATTGCTATTGGTTGTTCCTGCCTCGACATCAAGGCGCAAGCGCAATATGTGGTCTGTGGCTCCATAGCTGATGTCGGCGGCCGCCACATTTGTGAGGGCTAGCGGCACGGCGCGCTTTGAAGTGCTCGTTACATTTATTGCCGCTTTGAATGTGTTTGAGGGACCTACAAGAGATGTTGCTGCAGTGCTGAACGTGCTCAAGATGGGGCGTATTGGTGCCTCCAGCGTGACTGTGCTACCCACAAGACCTGCTTCCTTTTGTAGAAGGCCCGAAAGCAAATACTGAAATGGCTGGGCCTCTTGAGTGAAGAAGTAAACCTTGCTGGCCGAGGGTGTATCTTGTTTCCATCGCGCAATTTTGCCCAGTGCATTGACCTGCAATGCACCTTTTACTATGGTTCTGCCGCTGGCCGCTGAGAACGGCAGAGCCAGAACCATGCTGTAACGATATGTCACAGCATTTGCCTGAACCGCTGCCACAGTGCGATATATGGTGCATCCATCACGTGCCTGGTTCAGCGATGTGCTTAGATCGGCTGGGGTTAGCACTGCACGGCCCCCATTGCTGAGCACATGGTCCACAATGACAACGGCGTCTGTAGTCCAGGCCCTTCGTATGGTGTCTTTTGACAGTAGCAAAGACAGGACGTCCTGGAACAGTTGGACCGGGGTCTTCGGTGTGTCGGGCTCACGCACAGCGCGCCACAGTTCCGTAAAAAGGCTGTCCGTGGGTATGAACTTTGCACCCAGCACCACTCTGCTGAACAACAAGACATACTTCCACGCATCACGTCTGTTGACTATGCCCACGCGCTGAGACCGTAAGATAGGCAGGCCCTCGAAACGCACAAGGGATGTGTCGGGTGGTGTAGATATGGCAGCAGAGCCAACATCATTAAGGTTGGGAAGGACTATGTTGGCATTGTACTGCATCACCACCGACATCATCTTGCCCACCACGTCGCTGTATCTCTGTGACGCCGCGGACCAGAACACTTCACGGTGCGATTGAATGGCCATGTCGTCCGCCAGGTTGATGCTGGGAAGGTTTTTGCCGGTGACCTGCGTGTTCAGGACGCGCCACCAGCCATAGTTGTTGCTGCCTGGCAGCACATTGAGGTCCATGCCCTTTTTGAATGTAGGCAGAAAAAAGAACATATGGATGTGGTGGCCATTTGTGTGAACGTGTGACCTCAACCTCCTACAACATACGGACTGGCAACCATGCAGTCTGACGACAATGCAAGCGTGGAGTTGCCCCCTGAGCAACTGCGTCCAACCCTGAAGGCGGAGTTTCACAGGGTTGCTGCTGCCCTGGGACTTGACAGTGCGGTGGCACATGGCATGGAGGTTGGCGTCTTCAACAAGGCAATTGTGTTTGCTGTGGGCCGCAACATCACGCGCAACTGGGGCGAGCCAATTTTCAGGCGCCTGTACATTGAGAACGCCCGCCATGTGCTGCTTAATGTGCAACCTGACAGCTATGTGGGCAACACATGCCTGGTCGAGCGCCTGTGCAGCCACGAGTTCGAGCCAGTGGCCCTGGCGGCCATGGATCCTGAACACATGTGCCCTGTGGCATGGAAGCCGCATCGGCAGGCGCTGGCGCGGCAGGATGAGAAGGCCCTGAACCCCAAGGTGGTGCCCGAGACTGACCGTTTCAAGTGCCGCAAGTGCAAGCAGTCCAAGTGCAGCTTCTACGAGATGCAGATCCGCTCGGGAGACGAGGCCTCGACCCTCTTTATCATGTGCTTGGTCTGCTTTTACAGCTGGCGCATCAATGGTTGAACCCCGTCATGTAAATCATCACGTATTTTTAATGTGTCTTTCCGACGGCCCCCCATGCAAGTACAGCATCCCACGTGCCAGTTACTTGAAAGATTAAGTTGATAAGAGCCAGCTTTAACACCAGAAGGCCAAAGGAACGTGATGCCGACCGAAGAGTCTCACCGCGTGTGTGCAGAAACAGAAAGTATGGCAAAGCAGGTACGATTGACCAAGCCAGCATCTCTTGAAAGAAGCGCCAAGGGTGTGACTGGATGAACTCTACAGAGCGCACCATTATACAAGCCGGAACAGAGACTGCCAGATACAGCACAAACAGGCCCATCAGAAAATACACATACCACTGCCTGAACAGCAGCTTTCTCTCACTGGGCGTCATTCCTGCGTCTCTGCCAAAATCACGGATGCATTTTTTGGCGTTTTCTTCGCGGTACGTGGCGCACGGGTGAGGGCAGCATGCAAGCGGGGCAGGTCCATGGGTGGCAGCTGTGGGTAGCATTCCCATGCCACACCTTTCAGCCATGTGTGCAGCTTAAAGCTGTCCGGAAACATGAACCGGTGTTCCACATCATCCATGATGCGCCGCTGGGCTGTGGCCAGGATGGCCCTGCTTGCTGGGGGAGTCACTGCAAGTAGCTGTAACTCTGGAGTCACATGGAACGATAGCCTGTACATGGGGCTATTCAGACGAGTCAAGTCGCCTGCATGCTTTAAGAGATGGTGGTGCAGAGCCTGAGCAGTTGGAGAGTAGCAGAACGGGTACGACCACTCCTCTTGAGGCGCGCTGTTTGAAATGTAGTAGCGCATCACCCATTCCAGGCCCGCTGTGTACTCATGCAGAACCTGCTCGGGGTCTGTGCCACGTGGAAACAGGTTGCGCTGATACTGTGCGCGCCATCCTGGCTTGGTTGGGTCTACCAAGCGAAGCTCTCTGTGCTCCTCCAGCAGCAGAGGCAGGTGCTTCCAGTGGTGGTCGGCATCGGTGTCGCCGATGTGTGGGCGCCTGGGTGGCGGACGAAGGTAGTCCATGTATGAATCTCGCATGCTCTGATCTTCGCTGCTGCTGAGCTCACCGACAAGAGCCCGCAAAGCCCTGAAGTTTACATGCCCATCTTCAGGTTCCCAATTTGCAAACCGCTGTCCGGACTCCAAAAGGGGCGCTGCCAGCTCCATCACGCGCTCCATACCGGGTCGTCTTGCTTCACCCGATGGTCGAATCTTGAGGTATGAAAGAGGTGGCAGGAAGTCGTTGCCCATTAGCGCCGCCAGTAGGACATAATTCAGTACAGCGGTTGGGCGGTCAAGGCGATGTCCCAGGCGTGGCAGGACTGCATTCATGACCCTTTGAATGCTCACTGTGTCAAAGTCCGCTGATACTGCAGTTGTGCTGCCAGCAACTCCCATACCCCTCTGCAGGGCGTCCTGCCGCTCCCGCAGAAGCAAGATGTCGCATGGCTGCCGATCTGGATGGGCACTGTGTATCATGCTAAGCAGAATCATGTCTGCGTCCATGCCATAAATCATGACGGACTGCCTTGCCTCAGCCACTGTGCGTTGCAGGCTTGTGAGCCATGCAAAGATTTTGTGCTCGCCTTCACCTGGTTCTGTCCAGGAGCTGAAATGCAGGTCTTTTGCGAGCTTTGGAAGTTCCCTGGTCAGGTACGTGTCCAGCTTTTGCATGAACGAAGTGCCAGGCGTTACAGCATTTGATGTCCACAGGTTTGCGTGGCTGCTGTTGCTGGGAAGCGGGTTGTTATCCCGGTATGCGTGCTCCAGTGCTGCCATGTAGCGCCGCTTGCGCTGCTGCACCAGTTTGGCGACAGGCGGCACGCCATCAATGGCAATGTACACTTTTTTAGCCTTGACAGCAGACACAATTTTGGCCGTGTATGTGCAAATTCCCTTGAGGATCTCACGGTACAGCTGTGCCTCTGTGGATGCATGAGATGTGCGGGTGATGGATTGTGCAACTGTGTGGATGAGGCAGTTAAAGTCAAAGGCGAGCACATCAGGTGGTGTGCTTGGAAAGGGGACAATCAGGTCGTGTCTCTGCACCAATGAGCTGAAGAAGAAAGGGATGCCCATGATTCCCCTGGACCCTTCACCTTGCACACTGCATGGAGTAATGTGTGCATATTCTCATAAGTTGTTTTGACTGGACACTGTGTGGGCGCGTCAAATGTCCGCTGTTTTTGCATGAGCCTTTAACAAGGGTCCATCGCTACCACAAATGAACAGCCCAGTGAGGAGATGATTGACATGTTCACGTACAAGTTTATTAATAATCCGAAGTATGACGTTGATGCACTAAAGACAGACATCCAGGCGTACAAGTCATGTGGTGGCGATGGCGTGCAGCAGCCTGTGAGTCGTGTTGTGTCTGGAGCAGAGGTGTTGGGGGCATACGTCGATCGCCCAGGTCCTGCTGTACCTGCCGGCCTGCCTGCCCAGGTTGCGCCCAGCGGCTTCCCCACTGCTGGCTCGCGCAGCGCTGTCATGCCTGTTATCCCGGCACACGTTCCTGCGGTCCTGGTCGCATTTGAAAGCCAGTTCGGTCGGCACATGACGGGTCGTGAGTTGGTTCGCATCCTGCCGCGCGTGGGCCAGGTGACGGACATTGACTCATTCATCTGGAAGGAACGCGACATATTCGATCACGCATTTGACAGGGTGCGGGGTTTGTACAATGGTTACCTGAGCCAGACCCTCGATATTTACTCTTTCATTGGCCAACACCTCGCTGCCCTGGACAGCGATTTGGATGAGTACACAACCGGTCTTGTTAAGCTGTTCGTATCAGATGACAGGTACACTGCGCTCATGCGGGGGTCCGTATCAAGCCTGTTCAAGGAGCGTTACAGGGTGGATGTGGAGGCACCGGACCTGGACAAGATCCTGCAGAACCTTGTGATGGGCGCGGTGATGGTTACTGATGAGGCGTCAATTGCACATGCTACCGACACATATGTTCAGCAGATGGAGGAATACTTGCGCAATGTTGCTGACATCTACCACACGCACCTGGACCGTGCTCTAGAGCAAGATGAAGAGTGTGAGCACAAGCAGCGCTTCCGCACGGGTGTAGTGGACCTTGACACTGTCGTTCAGCAGGTGAGGAGCAGTGTTGAGTATATTGACGTCGCAAAGGCGCTCGTGGCAAGGATGTTCGAGCAGAACGGTGAGACAGCAAGTGTGGCTCGCATTTGTAAGGTCGTTCAGGCAGCAATGCAGGCAGGTACAAGTGACCGGTCACTTCTGGGGATTCAGCAATCAGTCATTGGGATGCTTGCCCCGAAAGAGCCTTCCGCCATTGCGTCTGAGGCAGCTACGTGAGGGCAAAAAACAATATAGGGGGCGTTCCCAATACCAATTGGAGTAGAAGCAAACAGCCCTTGTTGCCCTGAACAGCAACCAGCTCTTATCTGCAAAGCGTTTACCGGTTTACCCACTTCTCAGACATGGCTACCCGCGCTGCCAAGGCAACCCGCCAGGCCAAGACCCTGCAGGTGACCGCCAACATGGAGCCCGAGGAGATCAGCATGCTGGCGGAGGTGATCAGCAATGCTGCTAATCCCGAACTCTCTGCTTAGGCTGCCGTCTCCATGGCCCCGTCCAAGGTGGCCAAGGCAGGCAAGGCCACCAAGGGTGGCAAGGCTGCCAAGGCCATCGTTAAGGCTGAGGATGGTAACGAGGGCAACGAGGCTGCTGTGCCTACCGCTGCTGCCACTGGCTCCTCTCCGCCCACTGTGACTCCGACCAAGCGTACTCCGCCTCCTCCGCCCAAGAAGAAGGTTCCCAAGGCGCCGGTGGCTGAGGGTGGCGCCGAGGGGTCTGACGCGCCCACTGATGGGGCCGATCCCGCCGCAGAGGACAAGCCACGCAGGCCACGCGTTCACATTATTACTGGCGTCACCTTCGAGGACGCGATCAAGGCCGTGGACCCGACGCTCAAGCCGCGCGATTTCCTGAAGGTTTTCTTTGACACAGCCGCAGTGCTTATCCGTTCCGCCATCAAGAAGAACCCGGAGGCGCTGGAGAACGGCATCAACCTGAACTTCCCTCCTTTTGACGGCCACAAGTCCACGCTGCAGCTGACGTTCAAGAAGAAGCCTGCAATGCGCCCCCGCGTGAACATCAAGTTCCACGCTTCGTACAAGCAGGGCAGCAAGCAGAACAACGTGGCAAAGGCCAGCGATGACGAGCTGATGTACGCTGAGAACACCTGGTACCACAAGATCTTTGCGGGGGCTGACGAGGCGGCGACGGAGTCGACTGAGGCGGTGGTGGTTGCTCAGGAAGTTGAGGGGAATCACGAGGTAGATGCCAGGCCGGAGGGCGAGACTGAGGGTGAGACGGAGGGCGAGGTGCAGCTTGAGACCGAGGACAGCGACACCAGCCTGTGAAGCGCCAAAGTACAGCAGGCGTTTTTGAGTTTGGGACACCTTTTGCACAAAGCAGCAAAGGGTTTGTGGTGAACTGTGCCTGATTTCTTTGCTGATTGTGTCAAGCTGTAAATGCCCTACCAGAAGCTGTCTATTGATGCCAAAAATATGGCAGTCCGGGAATATGTTCAAATGAAGTCATTCCGCAAGGCTGTAGCTTTTGTTGACATCAAGAAAAGCTCTTTGCACAACTGGGTCCACAGACACCCAATCACAAGGCATCGCATGGCAGCACGGAAAGTGTCCGCCGAAGTCAGAAGATCACAAATCAGCTTCAGTCACAGCCATTCTCAATTGTTCATGACTTGATTGGCATTGTTCAGAGCCGCATGCAAACCGAACTGTCAGAGTCTTGTGTCAGGACTTGGATCAAGCGTATTGGCGTGACTCGGAAGAACCCCTCCCCTTACGTGAACAAGGAGGGATTGCATGAGAAGCGCCTGGCGTTCAGGGACCAGGCTCTGGCGCTCACCACTGCCAACATCATCAGCATTGATGAGACAGCAATCTACTTTGAGATGATGCCATCCAACGCTCAACAGCTGCACGTGTCCGCCAAGGCTGTAGGTACAGTTACAAGGATGCACAGCCTGTTGTCTCGCACAAACACAACACTTCCCAAGTCTTGAACTTTTGTAAGGACTACTTGGCCAGTCACAATCTGATTTGCATCGATGAGACATTTTTCCACGTGGGTGATTCCCGGCGAAAAGGTTATGCACCTCGTGGCAAGCGATTGACCAGACTGCAGCCCAAACAAATACGCCAGGTAAAGTTCACTTTGGTAATGGCCGTGTGTCAGGCAAAAGTGGTGCATGCAGAATTGCTAGAAACAAACTGTAATAAGCAAGTGTTTCTGGGCTTTCTTTCACGCCTGGCAGTTGACCCAGGTTCGGTGTTGTTGATGGACAATGTAGCCTTTCATCACTCCAAGGAAGTCAAAAGCTTGGTTGCCTCAAAGGGCTACCGCGTTCTGTATATTCCCCCTTACTCGCCGGCTGTCAATGCCATTGAACAAGTCTTTGCAACACTCAAGGCGAAGTACCGATCTTTGTGCACAGCATCAGTGCTACAGCATGGTGTTGATCGCATCACCAAAGGCCACTATGTGGAGGCCATGAACACTGCAATTGTGCATGCACAGGCATTGAGCTTGCATGATTATTTTGCTTCCGTCGAAGCCTTCATCCAGACAACTATTGGACAGATAGAGGCATGCCCCGACTTTGAGTTTTGTGGCTATGCACGTTGAGGAACACAGTAAAAACAACATAGGGGTAAGAGTTCAACTACTTACAAGCGAGAAAGCCAAGACCCCTGCTGCGCATACTCCAGCCAGTATGCCTTCTGTGCGCGTTGGGTCCAAAGCAGTCAACACCGCACTGTACCGCGAGGACGTGTCATTGTCACTTGAGTTCACCAAAAGGAAAGAGGAGGAGGACAGCCATCAGCGGGTTGTGTACTGCAAGCTGAACACGCTGCTGAAGACAGACACAGAACAACACACTGAGCTTGCGCGCCTTCTGCAGACAACAGTCGAAGAGATCAATATCTTGGAGGCTGAGGCCTACGTGTTCGCTGAGTTCCATGTGCGACGGCTACTTGTTTAGCCTGGTGGCCAACGGCCTCCGCTATAACTAAGCTGAGCTGTAACCGGACCGAGGTGCTGAACCAGGCTGAGAGGGGGCCAGGGTTTCGACGCTGACAAATGGCACTTACACTGCAGAGGAGCCCACACACACGCGCAGAGCGAGCGCGAGCCACACGGGGCAAGAACCAGCCACAACAGCCACGACCCAGCACGCGCGAGCAGCGCGCGAGGGAACAAACCGCAGCAACGGCTGACCACAGAACACGAGGCCACAGCGCGCGCCCAGACGAGGCGCCGCAACACGCAAGACAACCCCCCAACGGCACCCGTGGCCTCGACTCGGATTCCTGACAGCAAAAAGAAGAACAGGCACCAGGCAAAACGAGCGGCAGGGAAAAACGGGAACCGAGCACAAGGAAAAAACCTGCCGCAGCCTGGGCGCCGCACTAGAAACGAACCCCCCAAACCCTCCCCCGGCCCAGGGAATCACGGCGGGGAGCATACGCCCGTCCACCGCCCCGTCCGGCTCAGACCACACCAAGCCCAACCCAACCCGCTCCATAAAGCTGCCAGAAGCACCGCCACGAAGACGCCGCGCACAGCACCGAGCAGCCTGAGGGAGGGGCGAGCCGAGAGGCTCGGAATGGGTGGGGAATCAGTGCAGAGTCTTGGAAGGCTTGAGAAGACCGCTCAATAAGCGGTGTGAGCTACTCTAAACAGAGAGGCAGAATGCCGAACTGTGAAGAGGAGCGAGCTTAAGACCGCTACGGCCGTTCTACGGCCCCCATGCTAAACCCTGCTCAGCCCCGGTGGTCGCTCCGCTTCGCTTCGCTCCCCCCGGAGCTAAGCATATGTTTAGCCTGGTGGCCAACGGCCTCCGCTATAACTAAGCTGAGCTGTAACCGGACCGAGGTGCTGAACCAGGCTGAGAGGGGGCCAGGGTTTCGACGCTGACAAATGGCACTTACACTGCAGACCGAAGAGATAAGAGGAGTCACTTGCGATCAGCGAGGTGCAATGCGCTGCGTCAGGTCGATGGCGGCGTCGGCGCGCCGCCGCGTGTACAGCTCCACCATGGCAGGGGAGAGCCAGCGGCCGTGCGCCATGCGCAGCGAGGCGGGAATGCCTTGCTCCTCGGCGGCACTGTTGCCGCCGATGCGCATGGAGTGCGAGGTAAGATCCGCTGCGAGGCCGGCCGCGGTGAAGAGCGTCTTCAGCCGCTGTGTGAACGTGCTGTAGGACGTGCTGTGCACCGGGTTGGCCGCTGTGCTGACCAGGCGCTGGAGCCGCTGCCCGCCGCGGCCGGTGCGCACCGGCCGCAGAAGGGGCCCCACGTCCTCGTCCGGGGTGCTGGGTGCCAGCTGGTAGCCGCCCATGGCCAGCAGCCGCTCCACGAGCCCCACCGGGCAGGTGGTCCCACCGGTGCGGGCCACCACGACCCAGGCTCCGCGCCAGAGCTGGTCGGTCTTGGAGCGCGGGATGAAGACCTCTGCGTGGGTGCTGGACAGCACTAGCAGGTCGCGGTGCACGCACACTTCCGCCAGCTCATCAAAGCGCAAGAAGCCAAAGTACATCAACGACACACACACGCAGTACATCACGCCCAGCAGCGACGCGTCTTGCCCGCCGTGGCGGGCCACGAACCTGGACAGGTCCGCGGCCGTGAAGGCGCCCCGGGGCGCCGCGCGGGGGACCAGCAGCCGCCGCGCGAGTTCTCGCGCCGCCTTGCACGTGGGGTGGTTGGTCGGGGAGGACCGCCCGATGGCAACGAAGTTGTGGTGGATGGCGGCGCTGGCTTGCCGCACCCGCCCTTCGCCGACGCCAGCGGCCTGTGAGGCCTTGAAGACGGCGAAGAGGTACAGCCCGATGATGTTGGGGTCTGCGTCGTAGACTGACACGGGAAGGTTCCGCCGCTGCCACCAAGCCAGGAACTCGCGCCAGGGGGCGCGGTACTGCTGCTGCGAGCTGGTGGCGAGGCGGCGCTCGACTGCCGATGAGAAGTCCCGCGCCAACTCCCGCAGCTCCGCGTCCGCCAGCTGCGCGAGCGGCCCCAGCAGGGCCTGCTCCCTCAGGCGCGCCTCTGCAGGCGCGCTTGCACGCGGTCGGGGGGCACGGAGATCAGGTGGGGCGAGGGCTTTGCGAAGTCCAGCAGCAGGGCCATCACATCCCAGGAGTCTGCGCGGCGGGGCACGCGCTGCCCCGGCGCCAGCGCCGACCCTATCGCTCCTAGCGCCACCACCCCGTGCACGAAGTCCCTGAACCGCCTCCCATCGCCCGTGAGGAAGGACCACCAGTCCCGCGTTGGCCACACAGGTGCGAGCAGGCACAACCGCGCGCGACAGGCCTTAGCGTGCTTCAGCACTCGTAGGAGCATGCCGAACGGCGGGTAGGCCCAGCACGCCCGGCCCCAGCTGAAGCGGAAGGCGTCCACGCCGGAGGTGTCGGGCGTGAAGTATGCCGAGTAGTAGACTGGCAGGCGGTGGGTGTTGTGCGAGGCGAACAGGTCCACCTCGAACGGCCCCCACAGCCGGGAGAGCCGCCTGAAGACGGCGTCTGACACTGCCCAGTCGTCCGGGTCCGGGTACTTGCTGAGGTAGTCTGCGAGCTGGTTGCGGTCCCGCGGCCTCCACTCCGCCTCGAGCCGGATGTCGCACTCTACACAGTACCACAGCAGCTGGTAGGCTACTGCGTAGCAGTTGTCGGCCTTGGCGGAGCCCTTGTTGATGATGTTGGCGGCGTTAAGGTTGTCCGTGATGATGCGGACAGCCTGCCCGTCTAGGCCCGCCGACCGCTCAAACGAGCGTAGCGCGTTGAAGGCGGCCTGCAGCTCTTGCGGAGTGGAGCCGTAGGAGCTGATGCGGGCGTCCCAGTCGCCGCGCGCCGCCACCACCTTGCCGTCTAGCACCGTCCAGGCCCCCCAGCCGCCCAGGGAGGCATCGCTCTTGCCGGCGGCGTCGCAGAAGATGAGGGAGTGGACGTGCGGGGGCTGCCACAGGCCACGCCGACCGTTGAAGTGGTCGAAGTAGTCTCGCCAGAACTCAAGGTCCTCGCGGGCGGCGCCTGTCAACGCAAGGTGGGAGCTCCAGGAGCGGCGGGTCTCAATGAGCTGGCCGAGGCCCCTGGTGCGCAGGCGCGACCAGGGGCCGAAGGCCCAGGACATGGCCAACAGCTGGCCCTTGATGCAGGCGACGGTGCGCACGGGTAGGCGGCGGGCAGACAGGGCGTGGTCGATAGCCTGCATGGCCTTGGCCCGCTTCTCTTGCGGGACCTCGAACACCCTCGCCTTGGTGTCTAGGATCATGCCCAGGTACTTGACCCGCTGCGACACCTCTCGTAGCATGGACTTTTCCCTGTTCACCACGAACCCCAACCGCTCCATTTGTGCCACCACTTCCTCCCGCCTCCGTACCAGCGTCGCCCGGTCCTGGTCGGCGTGGAACTGGTCGTCGAGCAGGCCGCCGCAGCGCCAGCCACGGCACCGCCAGCCGCGCAGCACTGCCCGCATGAGCTTAGTGAAGGCCCAGCAGGCAGAGGAAACGCCGAACGGCAGCTGCGTGAAGACGTAGAAGCGCCCCCTCCACTCGAAGCCCAGGTAGGTCCAGAAGTCTCGCCGAATATCGACGTGGTGGTACCCCGACTTCAGGTCCAGCGTGAACATGAAGTCGTCGGGCAGCAGCCAGCCAGGCACGGCCTTCAGGTCCTCATACCGGAACTTGGGGGCGTGGAGGTAGTCGTTGAGCGGGCGGCCGTCGTAGATCAGCCTGAACTTCTCACCCTGCTGCACGACTCCTAGCGGGCAGACCATGCGGGGCTTGGCGGGAGCGGGCTCAATGGACTTAGCGGCGAGCAGGTCAGAGACCGCCTGATCCACGAAGTCAGCGTGCTCAAGAGCGGAGGCGTGGTTCTTGCCGTGGTGCGGGGGCGGTGCTATTCCGCCTTCCCATGACAGCTGGAACCCTTCTCGCACCCAGCTGAGTACTAGCGGGTTGTCTACCCACTTCTCCCACTCACTGAGGCAGGCGCGCAGGCGGCCCCGCATCACTGGTGGTGGTGGCTTGGCCGCCGACGGTGTCCCTGCTGGCCCTTCCGCCTCGCCGGGACTGTCTGCGCTAAATGGGAAGCCCGCGTCTTGCATCGTACCTTCATCTGACAAGGGCTTTGGTGCCGCCTCCTTCCGGTGGCGGATGCGCTGTGCCTGTGCCGGTGCGCGTGCTGTCTGGGGTAGTTGCCGGTCGCCGGTGGCAGCTGTGTCGCTGGGCGGGCGGGCGGCGGCTACCGGCGCTGCTGCCGGTGCCGCTGCGGCCGCTGCGGGCTGTGCCGCCGGTGCCGCCCGCTGCGTCGCGAACTGCGCCTTGTCTGCTCTGAGCGCGCGGTGAGCGTCGTCTAGGGCGTATTGAGCTTCGCGCTTCTTCTTGCTGTCGTACTTGAAAAGTTTCTTCACGAAGTCCATCCTGCATTTTTTGGGGTTGGGACTCGGGTTGAAATGGCTGCTGGATGCTGGAAGGAAGAGAGACAGCGGACAGGCAGGCCCCAGACAGTTGCACGCTGCCGCACGCGGGCGGCTGGACAGTCCACACGCGGGCGGAAAAGTCCGGTCGCACGCGGGCGACTGCCTGCTGATGGGCGCGGCCGAGCAGCGAGGCCGCGGCCAAGGCTGGGGTGGCGCGGCACCTCCAGCCTGGCCCATGAGCAGAGAGAGCTAGGCCCGCCCGGCTCCCGCCTCCCCCCTCCCCCTCCCTCCGGGCCCAACCTCGCGGCCCACGCCACCCTCTAGTGATGCGACTACTACTGACCTGTGTGATTGGGGAGGCAAGGAGGAAAGCCCGGGCCCAACCCTACGACCCCATACTCATGCTTAGCGGCGGTCGCGGCGGTAGTGGTCGTTGTCGCGGTCCTTGTAGTCCTTGTTGCCGCGGTAGGGCGGGTGCTCGTCCTGCTGCTGCTTGCCCTGCTGCGCCTTGCCCTTGTTCTTGCCCCCGCCGCTGCCGCCGCTGCCGCCGTTGCCGCCGCTGCTGCCGCCGCCGCCGTTGCCGCCGCTGCCCTTCTTGGCGGCCGCGGCCAGGCAGGACTTCGCCAGGTCGGCGTCGTAGCCGGCGTTGACATCGTCGCACACGCGGCTCATGGACTCGTGGATGTAGGCCAGGCAGCCGTCCAGCCGCGCGGCGTTGTTGGGCTCGTTGCCGTGCAGCTTGTACACCTTGGTGGCGTTCAGGGACAGCCCCGCGATGGCGCGGAGGTAGGGCCTGCACGCGTCGTTGGACTTGGTCTTCGCCAGGCCGAGCAGCGCGATGCGGTGGTAGAAGCTGTGCATGTTGGCGTAGCCGGAGGCTAGGTCCTTGTACGCCACGTTAGCCAGCACCACCGTCTTGTTGTCCTCGATGGAGGTGGCCTCGCCGCCGTCCACTTAGGTGGCCGTGGCGGTTGCGGCCGCGGGGGAGGCGGTCGCGGCGGTGCCCGGCGTGCGGGCGGCAGCAGCAGCGGCGGTCTGCGGGGAAGCCGCGGGCGGGGGGACAAGGGAGGGCGCCGCGGGCGCCGTGGCCGGAACGACCGGTGCGGCCGGGGCCGGCGCGGTCGTGGACCGCGGCGCCAGCGCCTCTTTCAGTGCCGGGATTAGCGCGGTTGCAAGGTGCTCGCCCACTTTGGCCTGCCACTGCACGAGTGTTCACCATGACGACGAAGAAGCTCCTTCAATCAGTGCAGAGTCTTGGAAGGCTTGAGAAGACCGCTCAATAAGCGGTGTGAGCTACTCTAAACAGAGAGGCAGAATGCCGAACTGTGAAGAGGAGCGAGCTTAAGACCGCTACGGCCGTTCTACGGCCCCCATGCTAAACCCTGCTCAGCCCCGGTGGTCGCTCCGCTTCGCTTCGCTCCCCCCGGAGCTAAGCATATGCCATTGGTGCTCCGCTACCCAAGATCAATGATCAGTTCTACTACAACTGCCTGCGGCTCTGCACAACCAATCCATCCACCGACCTCACTGGCAACGATGTATGGAATACCAGCATGCAGCAGTTCGACGCGCTGAGGCCTGCTGGGCAAGGCAAGGTTGAGGGCAAACCCCACCTGGGCCAGATCATCTCCAGCATGCGCATCAGGATGTCGACTGCTGCGACCAATCACCTGCGTTCCAACCTGCAAAGGCGAGTAATTAAGCACCTACAGCTGACAGAGCCAACTGTATCCGCCAACCAACGGAAGCTCGTGGCCAAGGCAGCGACTACGCTACAGAAGATTCCCGTGCCCAAGCTCACACTAAGGCTGACCGATGCGGCGCGCGGGGTGGTCGCACCAATGCGCACGCTGGTTGGAGAGCTGAACATAAAGAAATCGCAGATCACCAACACCACCCTACACAAGACCCTGCCATTCCAACTGGAGGCACTGCGGACTGTGGAGGCTGCTAACCAGATGGCGCCGGCTGGAGTCCGCCCGGGCCGAACCTTCACGCTACTACCCATGAAGAAAGGCTTCACCATTGGGCACGTGCCGATATCCAGCATGGCCATGCTGCACTTCTTGAAGAAGTACAAGCTATCAAACCACGTGGGTGATGGCCGTGACTACTCCGCATCGGAGCAGACAGCAGCCTGGGCAATTGCATGCAACCTGCACAAGTTTGAGACGGCATCGAGCCGCTTTGACAACTACATCACTACCGACGGCAAGGCGGTTCACCTACTAATGGACCGCACCATTGCCATCGAGGCCGGCAGATCCAGCCAACTCACGCCAGCGCAGTCCGTGCAGCTGCTGTACGATCCGAAGGTGGACAAGGTTGGGGTGGACCCCGGTGTGGACCAGGTGACCACCACGGCTCGGCTGGACGGCTCAGTCAGCGCCTTCTCATCGGCCAGCTACTACGAGCAGGCACACTTCAACACCAGCCGTCGGCGCATCGACAAGTGGAACAGTGATGAAGCGAGCCAGGCGGCAACACAGAAGCTAAAAGAGGTGACGGCAGAGACTGCCGACTTCGACCAGTACTGCAAGTTCCTACGCACGTACCTGTCGGTGCTGCGCCCGCTATTGCAGCACCGCACTGAACGGGGCTACAGAAACATGCGTTTTCTGCGAAAAGTGGGGCGAGACAAACTGGTGAACACCATCAGCAGAACCATCGCACCACACAAGCCACGTGGCCAGGGCTGCACGGTGGTTGGCATGGGTGACTGGCGGGGGCCGGGCTCAACCCCGATCAAGCGACGGACGTGTGGGCCACTGGAGCAGGTCAGGCTGCACCTCAAGCATCGGGAGGATGTGGTGCTGGTGCCCATCAAGGACACATGCCCGGCACATCCTGTGTGTGCCATGGCTGCCACCACCGCCTCTCCAACATGCGAGCCAACTCCACCCGCGTCAAGACAAACGGTGAGAAGGTGACCAAAATGTCCAAGATCCACAAGGTTCTGCACTGCAGGCCGTCGGCTGTGAAGACCGGCAACAGCCTGGAGAACAGTGAGGGCAGCGACAGCTGCTGCGGCACCACGTGGAACCGGGACGTGAACGGTGCCAAAAACATGCTCATGCTATTGATGTGCATCCTGCACGGATACAAGCGGCCACATGCGTTCCGCCTGGCGCACGCCAAGAACGGCTGAGGCACTGCCAAACAAATACCGACTGTCGAGAGGCACGCAGAAACGCGATCTGGAAGATGGAAGTCCCACAGAGGCTTCTTGAATGGCCAACCAGTGTTATCCTCGACACCTGTGTCCCGTGAAGTACTTGGAGGTGCATGGTTACATGATTGCTGAATGCATCATTGGCAACTTTATGGGCTAGACGCCCTGCCTGGTGTTATAATTCAGAGCTGTAGCTGTGGTGCATGGGGACATAGAGATACAAGGCTCAAAAAGAACTTAGGGTGAACACACCCCCTTGATGGTGGTAGTGTCCCACTTTATGTGAGATAGACTGTAAAGGCACTGTGGTAGAGGCTGCTGCTCGGGAACAAGGCTTGAGGCTCTTGTACTTGCCGCCTTACAGCCCTGATTTCCAGCCCATTGAACATGTGTTTTCTACCCTGAAAATGCATACAGACGCTTGCCTGTGCGGAACCCAAACTGTGCATCTTCGTGGGAAGCCAGGATTGAATCCAGCATTTGTATCGTATCACAGACATCATTTGGGCCCATGTTTGCTACATGCTTGAGACGGGCCCAGCAGTACGAATGCTCAGAGGCTTTGATTTAAGCAAAAAGAGCATAAGGGCTCTGTGCAGCGTGTGTGCCGTGCCAACTTGGCAGCGCACAAGACCAATGAACGGCCTGATCCACGGGAGCGGTGCACGCCCAAGCTGTCCTGCTTGGAGCCTGCCATCACAGACGAAGCCCTGACCACCAAGATGGACTGGAGCACCGGCGAGGCCAAGCTGAAGGTGTACAATCGTGTGTGCACGGCGCATGGTGGCGCAACAGTCCTGTACCCATCACGGAAGCCATCCGCCATGCCCACCAAGCGCTGGGCACTACTGCCCATGCTTGAACCAGCACCATACGCGACCAAGTATGCTCCCAAAGTGCCGGATGACATGCCCCACATTGCGGCAGCTGTCCAGGCATGGCGAGATTCCATCAGCAAGCAGGGCAAGATGCGCCGCGGTGGCCGTGCACAGGAGCAGGATGAGCAGGGTGCGGAGGAGAGACTGCAGGGCACGCGAGGGTACGAGGGCTTCAGTTCAACCAGAGCGACAAGAAGTTCTTGAGCCGGGATGTTGAGAGCGCAAAGTCAATTGCGAGGCTGCATGTGATGGAGGTACAGGGGCTAGGAAGGCCAGAGCCCTTCTGCCTGCAGAAAAAGAGGTGACGCAGATGGCAAGGCCGCAAATGTAGGGGAGAGCCCAGACCATGAACCACTTTTGTAGGCACCATGTTGAGTGTCTGAATCAGGTGTGTGAAGAATGGGATCATCATCCTGATGATTGTGACTCCCTTGAATTTACAGTCAAAGTGCACATGACACCAGGTGTATTGGGTGTCCCAATTTGGTGTGCGGAGGCTGTACTTGTGGTACAAAGGGTCGTGGTGAACTGTGTCTGAGTTCTTGCGGTTTTGTGTCAAGCTGTAAATGCCCTACCAGAAGCTGTCTATTGAAGCCAACTCCAGCTTTCGTTGACATCAAGGAAAGCTCCTTACAGCATGGGGTTTTTAGTGTGGGCCACTTTTGACTTGGAGCAACAAAGGGTTCTGGTTAGCCCGATCACGCAAGAAAAGGGACTGCCCAGGTCAGGACCCTCAGGTCGGGCTGCTCAGGTCTCAGCCAAACTCGATTGTTCATGACCTGACTGGCATTGTTCAAAGCCGCATGCAGACCAAACTGTCCCACCAACACCTTTTGTGAACACGGATGGATTGCATGAGAAGCGCCTGGTGTTCAGGGAGCAGGCAATCTGGCCAATTGATGGAAGTAAAACCCGCTGAAAGGTAAAAATGGTGTCCCAATCAGAGGACGCGCTGCGAGAGGAAATGGGGCTGTCTCGAGTCATGCCAATACGCTTGATCCACGTCCTGCTCTGACTCTGAGTTTGGTTAGGAAGAATGGGATTGTGACTCCCTTGAATTTACAGTCAAAGTGCACATGACACCAGGTGTATTGGGTGTCCCAATTTGGTGTGCGGAGGCTGTACAATGTGCATGAACACTTTTGCATCATGTTGTCTTAGCAGCAAAGCCCTTTTGCATCATGTTGTCTTAGCAGCAAAGCCCTTGACCAGTGCTACTGCCGCTGCTTGAGACCGTTCACCACCTGCCAACATCCGCGCTGCCTGTTCACGTGGATCTCTCCGTGTCTCGAGTGCTGTCACTAGGTCACAGCAAATTGACACTAGGCGTTTGCCCCAACCGCCACTCTGATTACCAGCGACTGCCCGCCCAAAGTCGCGCATGCGTTCCTCGGCCACCACCAGCATCTCGGGTTCCTGAGCTGATACCACGCACGTTTGGTGCGTGCAGTGACCCCCATGTAGTCCCAACAGTGCCATGTTCGCTGGCTTCATGCTCGACAGCTTGTGGGCCACACGGTCACGAAGCTGCAAGAAATTCGCATTTGCATTGAAGTCCTGACTGCGCTTCAGGTCGCTTGCAGTGTCAATACTGGAGACGCGTGCAAGGGTTGCTTCCATGGTTTCTCCAGGGTGCTGCTGCTGCATGTTGCTGATCATGTCACGGTGAGGACCACACCACCTGTGTGCCTTATCTTTTAGTCGTGTTTCGCATTTGTTGAACTCGCACAGTGGCAGAGGGCATGCATGGCTGTCTGTCCATCCATGACCGTGGAGCATGGTGTGAACATCCTAGTGGAACCCATTTGCGGCCACCATTAGTTGTGATGTATGTTCCGAACACTGCGCGGTACTTGCAGTCGGTGAACGCACATACTGGTTGGTGAGGCGCTACATAGTCTGTGTCCTGGTCATCCGCTGCCTGCAGCCTGATACGTCGCCCCTGAGCGGCTGCCATGTAACCAAGTTGCCGAACCCCAATCATTTTTACATATCACGAACAACATCTAACTTTTGAAATAAAAAGTGAACCTATATTGTTTTTTGTGCAGGCCGTGAGCCCGCCAGCCAAGCCCACGCGAAAGTGCCAGCATTCTGCCACCCCACACGTGGACTCCGACTGGCGGGCGCATCCAGTGCGAACCGACCCAGCCCACTGCTTTCAGAGGGCTGGCGCCGATTCGCCTTGGCACGGCCCGCGCATCGCTTGGCGCGGCAGCTGGGGACAGGAACGGGGATGCCCAGCAGGGAACACCTTGAATGAGGGGGGGGGGTGGCGTCTTGAGCTCTGTTTTCTTGCAGCGGCATCATGACGACCAGGGAGGCGCCGAGGCAAAGTGCCATGGAGGGTGAGTGGCGAAACTGGAGCAGGACGACCTACACAAATGGCAGCCGGGGGGGGGGGCAGGCGAAGTGAGTTCGCAGCGGGCAGTGAGCCGGGGGTGGGGCGGGTGGAGCAGTAGGTGACCGACACCTAACCCCCTTTGGTACTGGACCCGGGTCGGTCTGCAAATGTCCCCAAACCCACCTGTCTTCAAATGCACCGTCCAACATCGTGCAGAGCCCACGTCCTGTCAGCGCAGCCGAGTGAACTGCTGATGCGCAGGCCGTGAGCCCGCCAGCCAAGCCCACGCGAAAGTGCCAGCATTCTGCCACCCCACACGTGGACTCCGACTGGCGGGCGCATCCAGTGCGAACCGACCCAGCCCACTGCTTTCAGAGGGCTGGCGCCGATTCGCCTTGGCACGGCCCGCGCATCGCTTGGCGCGGCAGCTGGGGACAGGAACGGGGATGCCCAGCAGGGAACACCTTGAATGAGGGGGGGGTGGCGTCTTGAGCTCTGTTTTCTTGCAGCGGCATCATGACGAGCAGGGAGGCGCCGAGGCAAAGTGCCATGGAGGGTGAGTGGCGAAACTGGAGCAGGACGACCTACACAAATGGCAGCCGGGGGGGGGGCAGGCGAAGTGAGTTCGCAGCGGGCAGTGAGCCGGGGGTGGGGCGGGTGGAGCAGTAGGTGACCGACACCTAACCCCCTTTGGTACTGGACCCGGGTCGGTCTGCAAATGTCCCCAAACCCACCTGTCTTCAAATGCACCGTCCAACATCGTGCAGAGCCCACGTCCTGTCAGCGCAGCCGAGTGAACTGCTGATGCGCAGGCCGTGAGCCCGCCAGCCAAGCCCACGCGAAAGTGCCAGCATTTTGCCACCCCACACGTGGACTCCGACTGGCGGGCGCATCCAGTGCGAACCTACCCAGCCCACTGCTTTCAGAGGGCTGGCGCCGATTCGCCTTGGCACGGCCCGCGCATCGCTTGGCGCGGCAGCTGGGGACAGGAACGGGGATGCCCAGCAGGGAACACCTTGAATGAGGGGGGGGGGGGTGGCGTCTTGAGCTCTGTTTTCTTGCAGCGGCATCATGACGAGCAGGGAGGCGCCGAGGCAAAGTGCCATGGAGGGTGAGTGGCGAAACTGGAGCAGGACGACCTACACAAATGGCAGCCGGGGGGGGGCAGGCGAAGTGAGTTCGCAGCGGGCAGTGAGCCGGGGGTGGGGCGGGTGGAGCAGTAGGTGACCGACACCTAACCCCCTTTGGTACTGGACCCGGGTCGGTCTGCAAATGTCCCCAAACCCACCTGTCTTCAAATGCACCGTCCAACATCGTGCAGAGCCCACGTCCTGTCAGCGCAGCCGAGTGAACTGCTGATGCGCAGGCCGTGAGCCCGCCAGCCAAGCCCACGCGAAAGTGCCAGCATTCTGCCACCCCACACGTGGACTCCGACTGGCGGGCGCATCCAGTGCGAACCGACCCAGCCCACTGCTTTCAGAGGGCTGGCGCCGATTCGCCTTGGCACGGCCCGCGCATCGCTTGGCGCGGCAGCTGGGGACAGGAACGGGGATGCCCAGCAGGGAACACCTTGAATGAGGGGGGGGGGGTGGCGTCTTGAGCTCTGTTTTCTTGCAGCGGCATCATGACGAGCAGGGAGGCGCCGAGGCAAAGTGCCATGGAGGGTGAGTGGCGAAACTGGAGCAGGACGACCTACACAAATGGCAGCCGGGGGGGGGGGGGGCAGGCGAAGTGAGTTCGCAGCGGGCAGTGAGCCGGGGGTGGGGCGGGTGGAGCAGTAGGTGACCGACACCTAACCCCCTTTGGTACTGGACCCGGGTCGGTCTGCAAATGTCCCCAAACCCACCTGTCTTCAAATGCACCGTCCAACATCGTGCAGAGCCCACGTCCTGTCAGCGCAGCCGAGTGAACTGCTGATGCGCAGGCCGTGAGCCCGCCAGCCAAGCCCACGCGAAAGTGCCAGCATTCTGCCACCCCACACGTGGACTCCGACTGGCGGGCGCATCCAGTGCGAACCGACCCAGCCCACTGCTTTCAGAGGGCTGGCGCCGATTCGCCTTGGCACGGCCCGCGCATCGCTTGGCGCGGCAGCTGGGGACAGGAACGGGGATGCCCAGCAGGGAACACCTTGAATGAGGGGGGGGGGGGTGGCGTCTTGAGCTCTGTTTTCTTGCAGCGGCATCATGACGAGCAGGGAGGCGCCGAGGCAAAGTGCCATGGAGGGTGAGTGGCGAAACTGGAGCAGGACGACCTACACAAATGGCAGCCGGGGGGGGGGGCAGGCGAAGTGAGTTCGCAGCGGGCAGTGAGCCGGGGGTGGGGCGGGTGGAGCAGTAGGTGACCGACACCTAACCCCCTTTGGTACTGGACCCGGGTCGGTCTGCAAATGTCCCCAAACCCACCTGTCTTCAAATGCACCGTCCAACATCGTGCAGAGCCCACGTCCTGTCAGCGCAGCCGAGTGAACTGCTGATGCGCAGGCCGTGAGCCCGCCAGCCAAGCCCACGTGAAAGTGCCAGCATTCTGCCACCCCACACGTGGACTCCGACTGGCGGGCGCATCCAGTGCGAACCGACCCAGCCCACTGCTTTCAGAGGGCTGGCGCCGATTCGCCTTGGCACGGCCCGCGCATCGCTTGGCGCGGCAGCTGGGGACAGGAACGGGGATGCCCAGCAGGGAACACCTTGAATGAGGGGGGGGGGGGTGGCGTCTTGAGCTCTGTTTTCTTGCAGCGGCATCATGACGAGCAGGGAGGCGCCGAGGCAAAGTGCCATGGAGGGTGAGTGGCGAAACTGGAGCAGGACGACCTACACAAATGGCAGCCGGGGGGGGGGGGCAGGCGAAGTGAGTTCGCAGCGGGCAGTGAGCCGGGGGTGGGGCGGGTGGAGCAGTAGGTGACCGACACCTAACCCCCTTTGGTACTGGACCCGGGTCGGTCTGCAAATGTCCCCAAACCCACCTGTCTTCAAATGCACCGTCCAACATCGTGCAGAGCCCACGTCCTGTCAGCGCAGCCGAGTGAACTGCTGATGCGCAGGCCGTGAGCCCGCCAGCCAAGCCCACGCGAAAGTGCCAGCATTCTGCCACCCCACACGTGGACTCCGACTGGCGGGCGCATCCAGTGCGAACCGACCCAGCCCACTGCTTTCAGAGGGCTGGCGCCGATTCGCCTTGGCACGGCCCGCGCATCGCTTGGCGCGGCAGCTGGGGACAGGAACGGGGATGCCCAGCAGGGAACACCTTGAATGAGGGGGGGGGGGGTGGCGTCTTGAGCTCTGTTTTCTTGCAGCGGCATCATGACGAGCAGGGAGGCGCCGAGGCAAAGTGCCATGGAGGGTGAGTGGCGAAACTGGAGCAGGACGACCTACACAAATGGCAGCCGGGGGGGGGGGGGCAGGCGAAGTGAGTTCGCAGCGGGCAGTGAGCCGGGGGTGGGGCGGGTGGAGCAGTAGGTGACCGACACCTAACCCCCTTTGGTACTGGACCCGGGTCGGTCTGCAAATGTCCCCAAACCCACCTGTCTTCAAATGCACCGTCCAACATCGTGCAGAGCCCACGTCCTGTCAGCGCAGCCGAGTGAACTGCTGATGCGCAGGCCGTGAGCCCGCCAGCCAAGCCCACGCGAAAGTGCCAGCATTCTGCCACCCCACACGTGGACACCGACTGGCGGGCGCATCCAGTGCGAACCGACCCAGCCCACTGCTTTCAGAGGGCTGGCGCCGATTCGCCTTGGCACGGCCCGCGCATCGCTTGGCGCGGCAGCTGGGGACAGGAACGGGGATGCCCAGCAGGGAACACCTTGAATGAGGGGGGGGGTGGCGTCTTGAGCTCTGTTTTCTTGCAGCGGCATCATGACGAGCAGGGAGGCGCCGAGGCAAAGTGCCATGGAGGGTGAGTGGCGAAACTGGAGCAGGACGACCTACACAAATGGCAGCCGGGGGGGGGGGGGCAGGCGAAGTGAGTTCGCAGCGGGCAGTGAGCCGGGGGTGGGGCGGGTGGAGCAGTAGGTGACCGACACCTAACCCCCTTTGGTACTGGACCCGGGTCGGTCTGCAAATGTCCCCAAACCCACCTGTCTTCAAATGCACCGTCCAACATCGTGCAGAGCCCACGTCCTGTCAGCGCAGCCGAGTGAACTGCTGATGCGCAGGCCGTGAGCCCGCCAGCCAAGCCCACGCGAAAGTGCCAGCATTCTGCCACCCCACACGTGGACTCCGACTGGCGGGCGCATCCAGTGCGAACCGACCCAGCCCACTGCTTTCAGAGGGCTGGCGCCGATTCGCCTTGGCACGGCCCGCGCATCGCTTGGCGCGGCAGCTGGGGACAGGAACGGGGATGCCCAGCAGGGAACACCTTGAATGAGGGGGGGGGGGGGTGGCGTCTTGAGCTCTGTTTTCTTGCAGCGGCATCATGACGAGCAGGGAGGCGCCGAGGCAAAGTGCCATGGAGGGTGAGTGGCGAAACTGGAGCAGGACGACCTACACAAATGGCAGCCGGGGGGGGGGGGCAGGCGAAGTGAGTTCGCAGCGGGCAGTGAGCCGGGGGGGGGGCGGGTGGAGCAGTAGGTGACCGACACCTAACCCCCTTTGGTACTGGACCCGGGTCGGTCTGCAAATGTCCCCAAACCCACCTGTCTTCAAATGCACCGTCCAACATCGTGCAGAGCCCACGTCCTGTCAGCGCAGCCGAGTGAACTGCTGATGCGCAGGCCGTGAGCCCGCCAGCCAAGCCCACGTGAAAGTGCCAGCATTCTGCCACCCCACACGTGGACTCCGACTGGCGGGCGCATCCAGTGCGAACCGACCCAGCCCACTGCTTTCAGAGGGCTGGCGCCGATTCGCCTTGGCACGGCCCGCGCATCGCTTGGCGCGGCAGCTGGGGACAGGAACGGGGATGCCCAGCAGGGAACACCTTGAATGAGGGGGGGGGGGGTGGCGTCTTGAGCTCTGTTTTCTTGCAGCGGCATCATGACGAGCAGGGAGGCGCCGAGGCAAAGTGCCATGGAGGGTGAGTGGCGAAACTGGAGCAGGACGACCTACACAAATGGCAGCCGGGGGGGGGGGGCAGGCGAAGTGAGTTCGCAGCGGGCAGTGAGCCGGGGGTGGGGCGGGTGGAGCAGTAGGTGACCGACACCTAACCCCCTTTGGTACTGGACCCGGGTCGGTCTGCAAATGTCCCCAAACCCACCTGTCTTCAAATGCACCGTCCAACATCGTGCAGAGCCCACGTCCTGTCAGCGCAGCCGAGTGAACTGCTGATGCGCAGGCCGTGAGCCCGCCAGCCAAGCCCACGCGAAAGTGCCAGCATTCTGCCACCCCACACGTGGACTCCGACTGGCGGGCGCATCCAGTGCGAACCGACCCAGCCCACTGCTTTCAGAGGGCTGGCGCCGATTCGCCTTGGCACGGCCCGCGCATCGCTTGGCGCGGCAGCTGGGGACAGGAACGGGGATGCCCAGCAGGGAACACCTTGAATGAGGGGGGGGGGGGTGGCGTCTTGAGCTCTGTTTTCTTGCAGCGGCATCATGACGAGCAGGGAGGCGCCGAGGCAAAGTGCCATGGAGGGTGAGTGGCGAAACTGGAGCAGGACGACCTACACAAATGGCAGCCGGGGGGGGGGGCAGGCGAAGTGAGTTCGCAGCGGGCAGTGAGCCGGGGGTGGGGCGGGTGGAGCAGTAGGTGACCGACACCTAACCCCCTTTGGTACTGGACCCGGGTCGGTCTGCAAATGTCCCCAAACCCACCTGTCTTCAAATGCACCGTCCAACATCGTGCAGAGCCCACGTCCTGTCAGCGCAGCCGAGTGAACTGCTGATGCGCAGGCCGTGAGCCCGCCAGCCAAGCCCACGCGAAAGTGCCAGCATTCTGCCACCCCACACGTGGACTCCGACTGGCGGGCGCATCCAGTGCGAACCGACCCAGCCCACTGCTTTCAGAGGGCTGGCGCCGATTCGCCTTGGCACGGCCCGCGCATCGCTTGGCGCGGCAGCTGGGGACAGGAACGGGGATGCCCAGCAGGGAACACCTTGAATGAGGGGGGGGGGTGGCGTCTTGAGCTCTGTTTTCTTGCAGCGGCATCATGACGAGCAGGGAGGCGCCGAGGCAAAGTGCCATGGAGGGTGAGTGGCGAAACTGGAGCAGGACGACCTACACAAATGGCAGCCGGGGGGGGGGGGGGCAGGCGAAGTGAGTTCGCAGCGGGCAGTGAGCCGGGGGTGGGGCGGGTGGAGCAGTAGGTGACCGACACCTAACCCCCTTTGGTACTGGACCCGGGTCGGTCTGCAAATGTCCCCAAACCCACCTGTCTTCAAATGCACCGTCCAACATCGTGCAGAGCCCACGTCCTGTCAGCGCAGCCGAGTGAACTGCTGATGCGCAGGCCGTGAGCCCGCCAGCCAAGCCCACGCGAAAGTGCCAGCATTCTGCCACCCCACACGTGGACTCCGACTGGCGGGCGCATCCAGTGCGAACCGACCCAGCCCACTGCTTTCAGAGGGCTGGCGCCGATTCGCCTTGGCACGGCCCGCGCATCACTTGGCGCGGCAGCTGGGGACAGGAACGGGGATGCCCAGCAGGGAACACCTTGAATGAGGGGGGGGGGGGTGGCGTCTTGAGCTCTGTTTTCTTGCAGCGGCATCATGACGAGCAGGGAGGCGCCGAGGCAAAGTGCCATGGAGGGTGAGTGGCGAAACTGGAGCAGGACGACCTACACAAATGGCAGCCGGGGGGGGGGGGGCAGGCGAAGTGAGTTCGCAGCGGGCAGTGAGCCGGGGGTGGGGCGGGTGGAGCAGTAGGTGACCGACACCTAACCCCCTTTGGTACTGGACCCGGGTCGGTCTGCAAATGTCCCCAAACCCACCTGTCTTCAAATGCACCGTCCAACATCGTGCAGAGCCCACGTCCTGTCAGCGCAGCCGAGTGAACTGCTGATGCGCAGGCCGTGAGCCCGCCAGCCAAGCCCACGCGAAAGTGCCAGCATTCTGCCACCCCACACGTGGACTCCGACTGGCGGGCGCATCCAGTGCGAACCGACCCAGCCCACTGCTTTCAGAGGGCTGGCGCCGATTCGCCTTGGCACGGCCCGCGCATCACTTGGCGCGGCAGCTGGGGACAGGAACGGGGATGCCCAGCAGGGAACACCTTGAATGAGGGGGGGGGGTGGCGTCTTGAGCTCTGTTTTCTTGCAGCGGCATCATGACGAGCAGGGAGGCGCCGAGGCAAAGTGCCATGGAGGGTGAGTGGCGAAACTGGAGCAGGACGACCTACACAAATGGCAGCCGGGGGGGGGGGCAGGCGAAGTGAGTTCGCAGCGGGCAGTGAGCCGGGGGTGGGGCGGGTGGAGCAGTAGGTGACCGACACCTTGGTACTGGACCCGGGTCGGTCTGCAAATGTCCCCAAACCCACCTGTCTTCAAATGCACCGTCCAACATCGTGCAGAGCCCACGTCCTGTCAGCGCAGCCGAGTGAATTGCTGATGCGCAGGCCGTGAGCCCGCCAGCCAAGCCCACGCGAAAGTGCCAGCATTCTGCCACCCCACACGTGGACTCCGACTGGCGGGCGCATCCAGTGCGAACCGACCCAGCCCACTGCTTTCAGAGGGCTGGCGCCGATTCGCCTTGGCACGGCCCGCGCATCGCTTGGCGCGGCAGCTGGGGACAGGAACGGGGATGCCCAGCAGGGAACACCTTGAATGAGGGGGGGGGGGTGGCGTCTTGAGCTCTGTTTTCTTGCAGCGGCATCATGACGAGCAGGGAGGCGCCGAGGCAAAGTGCCATGGAGGGTGAGTGGCGAAACTGGAGCAGGACGACCTACACAAATGGCAGCCGGGGGGGGGGGGGGGCAGGCGAAGTGAGTTCGCAGCGGGCAGTGAGCCGGGGGTGGGGCGGGTGGAGCAGTAGGTGACCGACACCTAACCCCCTTTGGTACTGGACCCGGGTCGGTCTGCAAATGTCCCCAAACCCACCTGTCTTCAAATGCACCGTCCAACATCGTGCAGAGCCCACGTCCTGTCAGCGCAGCCGAGTGAACTGCTGATGCGCAGGCCGTGAGCCCGCCAGCCAAGCCCACGCGAAAGTGCCAGCATTCTGCCACCCCACACGTGGACTCCGACTGGCGGGCGCATCCAGTGCGAACCGACCCAGCCCACTGCTTTCAGAGGGCTGGCGCCGATTCGCCTTGGCACGGCCCGCGCATCGCTTGGCGCGGCAGCTGGGGACAGGAACGGGGATGCCCAGCAGGGAACACCTTGAATGAGGGGGGGGGGGTGGCGTCTTGAGCTCTGTTTTCTTGCAGCGGCATCATGACGAGCAGGGAGGCGCCGAGGCAAAGTGCCATGGAGGGTGAGTGGCGAAACTGGAGCAGGACGACCTACACAAATGGCAGCCGGGGGGGGGGGGGGCAGGCGAAGTGAGTTCGCAGCGGGCAGTGAGCCAGGGGTGGGGCGGGTGGAGCAGTAGGTGACCGACACCTAACCCCCTTTGGTACTGGACCCGGGTCGGTCTGCAAATGTCCCCAAACCCACCTGTCTTCAAATGCACCGTCCAACATCGTGCAGAGCCCACGTCCTGTCAGCGCAGCCGAGTGAACTGCTGATGCGCAGGCCGTGAGCCCGCCAGCCAAGCCCACGCGAAAGTGCCAGCATTCTGCCACCCCACACGTGGACTCCGACTGGCGGGCGCATCCAGTGCGAACCGACCCAGCCCACTGCTTTCAGAGGGCTGGCGCCGATTCACCTTGGCACGGCCCGCGCATCGCTTGGCACGGCAGCTGGGGACAGGAACGGGGATGCCCAGCAGGGAACACCTTGAATGAGGGGGGGGGTGGCGTCTTGAGCTCTGTTTTCTTGCAGCGGCATCATGACGAGCAGGGAGGCGCCGAGGCAAAGTGCCATGGAGGGTGAGTGGCGAAACTGGAGCAGGACGACCTACACAAATGGCAGCCGGGGGGGGGGGCAGGCGAAGTGAGTTCGCAGCGGGCAGTGAGCCGGGGGTGGGGCGGGTGGAGCAGTAGGTGACCGACACCTAACCCCCTTTGGTACTGGACCCGGGTCGGTCTGCAAATGTCCCCAAACCCACCTGTCTTCAAATGCACCGTCCAACATCGTGCAGAGCCCACGTCCTGTCAGCGCAGCCGAGTGAACTGCTGATGCGCAGGCCGTGAGCCCGCCAGCCAAGCCCACGCGAAAGTGCCAGCATTCTGCCACCCCACACGTGGACTCCGACTGGCGGGCGCATCCAGTGCGAACCGACCCAGCCCACTGCTTTCAGAGGGCTGGCGCCGATTCGCCTTGGCACGGCCCGCGCATCGCTTGGCACGGCAGCTGGGGACAGGAACGGGGATGCCCAGCAGGGAACACCTTGAATGAGGGGGGGGGGGTGGCGTCTTGAGCTCTGTTTTCTTGCAGCGGCATCATGACGAGCAGGGAGGCGCCGAGGCAAAGTGCCATGGAGGGTGAGTGGCGAAACTGGAGCAGGACGACCTACACAAATGGCAGCCCGGGGGGGGGGGCAGGCGAAGTGAGTTCGCAGCGGGCAGTGAGCCGGGGGTGGGGCGGGTGGAGCAGTAGGTGACCGACACCTAACCCCCTTTGGTACTGGACCCGGGTCGGTCTGCAAATGTCCCCAAACCCACCTGTCTTCAAATGCACCGTCCAACATCGTGCAGAGCCCACGTCCTGTCAGCGCAGCCGAGTGAACTGCTGATGCGCAGGCCGTGAGCCCGCCAGCCAAGCCCACGCGAAAGTGCCAGCATTCTGCCACCCCACACGTGGACTCCGACTGGCGGGCGCATCCAGTGCGAACCGACCCAGCCCACTGCTTTCAGAGGGCTGGCGCCGATTCGCCTTGGCACGGCCCGCGCATCGCTTGGCGCGGCAGCTGGGGACAGGAACGGGGATGCCCAGCAGGGAACACCTTGAATGAGGGGGGGGGGGTGGCGTCTTGAGCTCTGTTTTCTTGCAGCGGCATCATGACGAGCAGGGAGGCGCCGAGGCAAAGTGCCATGGAGGGTGAGTGGCGAAACTGGAGCAGGACGACCTACACAAATGGCAGCCGGGGGGGGGCAGGCGAAGTGAGTTCGCAGCGGGCAGTGAGCCGGGGGTGGGGCGGGTGGAGCAGTAGGTGACCGACACCTAACCCCCTTTGGTACTGGACCCGGGTCGGTCTGCAAATGTCCCCAAACCCACCTGTCTTCAAATGCACCGTCCAACATCGTGCAGAGCCCACGTCCTGTCAGCGCAGCCGAGTGAACTGCTGATGCGCAGGCCGTGAGCCCGCCAGCCAAGCCCACGCGAAAGTGCCAGCATTCTGCCACCCCACACGTGGACTCCGACTGGCGGGCGCATCCAGTGCGAACCGACCCAGCCCACTGCTTTCAGAGGGCTGGCGCCGATTCGCCTTGGCACGGCCCGCGCATCAGCTTGGCGCGGCAGCTGGGGACAGGAACGGGGATGCCCAGCAGGGAACACCTTGAATGAGGGGGGGGGGGTGGCGTCTTGAGCTCTGTTTTCTTGCAGCGGCATCATGACGAGCAGGGAGGCGCCGAGGCAAAGTGCCATGGAGGGTGAGTGGCGAAACTGGAGCAGGACGACCTACACAAATGGCAGCCGGGGGGGGGGGGCAGGCGAAGTGAGTTCGCAGCGGGCAGTGAGCCGGGGGTGGGGCGGGTGGAGCAGTAGGTGACCGACACCTAACCCCCTTTGGTACTGGACCCGGGTCGGTCTGCAAATGTCCCCAAACCCACCTGTCTTCAAATGCACCGTCCAACATCGTGCAGAGCCCACGTCCTGTCAGCGCAGCCGAGTGAACTGCTGATGCGCAGGCCGTGAGCCCGCCAGCCAAGCCCACGCGAAAGTGCCAGCATTCTGCCACCCCACACGTGGACTCCGACTGGCGGGCGCATCCAGTGCGAACCGACCCAGCCCACTGCTTTCAGAGGGCTGGCGCCGATTCGCCTTGGCACGGCCCGCGCATCGCTTGGCGCGGCAGCTGGGGACAGGAACGGGGATGCCCAGCAGGGAACACCTTGAATGAGGGGGGGGGGTGGCGTCTTGAGCTCTGTTTTCTTGCAGCGGCATCATGACGAGCAGGGAGGCGCCGAGGCAAAGTGCCATGGAGGGTGAGTGGCGAAACTGGAGCAGGACGACCTACACAAATGGCAGCCCGGGGGGGGGGGGCAGGCGAAGTGAGTTCGCAGCGGGCAGTGAGCCGGGGGTGGGGCGGGTGGAGCAGTAGGTGACCGACACCTAACCCCCTTTGGTACTGGACCCGGGTCGGTCTGCAAATGTCCCCAAACCCACCTGTCTTCAAATGCACCGTCCAACATCGTGCAGAGCCCACGTCCTGTCAGCGCAGCCGAGTGAACTGCTGATGCGCAGGCCGTGAGCCCGCCAGCCAAGCCCACGCGAAAGTGCCAGCATTCTGCCACCCCACACGTGGACTCCGACTGGCGGGCGCATCCAGTGCGAACCGACCCAGCCCACTGCTTTCAGAGGGCTGGCGCCGATTCGCCTTGGCACGGCCCGCGCATCGCTTGGCGCGGCAGCTGGGGACAGGAACGGGGATGCCCAGCAGGGAACACCTTGAATGAGGGGGGGGGGGGTGGCGTCTTGAGCTCTGTTTTCTTGCAGCGGCATCATGACGAGCAGGGAGGCGCCGAGGCAAAGTGCCATGGAGGGTGAGTGGCGAAACTGGAGCAGGACGACCTACACAAATGGCAGCCGGGGGGGGGGGCAGGCGAAGTGAGTTCGCAGCGGGCAGTGAGCCGGGGGTGGGGCGGGTGGAGCAGTAGGTGACCGACACCTAACCCCCTTTGGTACTGGACCCGGGTCGGTCTGCAAATGTCCCCAAACCCACCTGTCTTCAAATGCACCGTCCAACATCGTGCAGAGCCCACGTCCTGTCAGCGCAGCCGAGTGAACTGCTGATGCGCAGGCCGTGAGCCCGCCAGCCAAGCCCACGCGAAAGTGCCAGCATTCTGCCACCCCACACGTGGACTTTGACTGGCGGGCGCATCCAGTGCGAACCGACCCAGCCCACTGCTTTCAGAGGGCTGGCGCCGATTCGCCTTGGCACGGCCCGCGCATCGCTTGGCGCGGCAGCTGGGGACAGGAACGGGGATGCCCAGCAGGGAACACCTTGAATGAGGGGGGGGGGGGTGGCGTCTTGAGCTCTGTTTTCTTGCAGCGGCATCATGACGAGCAGGGAGGCGCCGAGGCAAAGTGCCATGGAGGGTGAGTGGCGAAACTGGAGCAGGACGACCTACACAAATGGCAGCCGGGGGGGGGGCAGGCGAAGTGAGTTCGCAGCGGGCAGTGAGCCGGGGGTGGGGCGGGTGGAGCAGTAGGTGACCGACACCTAACCCCCTTTGGTACTGGACCCGGGTCGGTCTGCAAATGTCCCCAAACCCACCTGTCTTCAAATGCACCGTCCAACATCGTGCAGAGCCCACGTCCTGTCAGCGCAGCCGAGTGAACTGCTGATGCGCAGGCCGTGAGCCCGCCAGCCAAGCCCACGCGAAAGTGCCAGCATTCTGCCACCCCACACGTGGACTCCGACTGGCGGGCGCATCCAGTGCGAACCGACCCAGCCCACTGCTTTCAGAGGGCTGGCGCCGATTCGCCTTGGCACGGCCCGCGCATCGCTTGGCGCGGCAGCTGGGGACAGGAACGGGGATGCCCAGCAGGGAACACCTTGAATGAGGGGGGGGGGGGGTGGCGTCTTGAGCTCTGTTTTCTTGCAGCGGCATCATGACGAGCAGGGAGGCGCCGAGGCAAAGTGCCATGGAGGGTGAGTGGCGAAACTGGAGCAGGACGACCTACACAAATGGCAGCCGGGGGGGGGGGGGGGCAGGCGAAGTGAGTTCGCAGCGGGCAGTGAGCCGGGGGTGGGGCGGGTGGAGCAGTAGGTGACCGACACCTAACCCCCTTTGGTACTGGACCCGGGTCGGTCTGCAAATGTCCCCAAACCCACCTGTCTTCAAATGCACCGTCCAACATCGTGCAGAGCCCACGTCCTGTCAGCGCAGCCGAGTGAACTGCTGATGCGCAGGCCGTGAGCCCGCCAGCCAAGCCCACGCGAAAGTGCCAGCATTCTGCCACCCCACACGTGGACTCCGACTGGCGGGCGCATCCAGTGCGAACCGACCCAGCCCACTGCTTTCAGAGGGCTGGCGCCGATTCGCCTTGGCACGGCCCGCGCATCGCTTGGCGCGGCAGCTGGGGACAGGAACGGGGATGCCCAGCAGGGAACACCTTGAATGAGGGGGGGGGGGGGGCGTCTTGAGCTCTGTTTTCTTGCAGCGGCATCATGACGAGCAGGGAGGCGCCGAGGCAAAGTGCCATGGAGGGTGAGTGGCGAAACTGGAGCAGGACGACCTACACAAATGGCAGCCGGGGGGGGGGGGGGAGGCGAAGTGAGTTCGCAGCGGGCAGTGAGCCGGGGGTGGGGCGGGTGGAGCAGTAGGTGACCGACACCTAACCCCCTTTGGTACTGGACCCGGGTCGGTCTGCAAATGTCCCCAAACCCACCTGTCTTCAAACGCACCGTCCAACATCGTGCAGAGCCCACGTCCTGTCAGCGCAGCCGAGTGAACTGCTGATGCGCAGGCCGTGAGCCCGCCAGCCAAGCCCACGCGAAAGTGCCAGCATTCTGCCACCCCACACGTGGACTCCGACTGGCGGGCGCATCCAGTGCGAACCGACCCAGCCCACTGTTTTCAGAGGGCTGGCGCCGATTCGCCTTGGCACGGCCCGCGCATCGCTTGGCGCGGCAGCTGGGGACAGGAACGGGGATGCCCAGCAGGGAACACCTTGAATGAGGGGGGGGGGTGGCGTCTTGAGCTCTGTTTTCTTGCAGCGGCATCATGACGAGCAGGGAGGCGCCGAGGCAAAGTGCCATGGAGGGTGAGTGGCGAAACTGGAGCAGGACGACCTACACAAATGGCAGCCGGGGGGGGGGGGGGGCAGGCGAAGTGAGTTCGCAGCGGGCAGTGAGCCGGGGGTGGGGCGGGTGGAGCAGTAGGTGACCGACACCTAACCCCCTTTGGTACTGGACCCGGGTCGGTCTGCAAATGTCCCCAAACCCACCTGTCTTCAAATGCACCGTCCAACATCGTGCAGAGCCCACGTCCTGTCAGCGCAGCCGAGTGAACTGCTGATGCGCAGGCCGTGAGCCCGCCAGCCAAGCCCACGCGAAAGTGCCAGCATTCTGCCACCCCACACGTGGACTCCGACTGGCGGGCGCATCCAGTGCGAACCGACCCAGCCCACTGCTTTCAGAGGGCTGGCGCCGATTCGCCTTGGCACGGCCCGCGCATCGCTTGGCGCGGCAGCTGGGGACAGGAACGGGGATGCCCAGCAGGGAACACCTTGAATGAGGGGGGGGGGGTGGCGTCTTGAGCTCTGTTTTCTTGCAGCGGCATCATGACGAGCAGGGAGGCGCCGAGGCAAAGTGCCATGGAGGGTGAGTGGCGAAACTGGAGCAGGACGACCTACACAAATGGCAGCCGGGGGGGGGGGGGCAGGCGAATTGAGTTCGCAGCGGGCAGTGAGCCGGGGGTGGGGCGGGTGGAGCAGTAGGTGACCGACACCTAACCCCCTTTGGTACTGGACCCGGGTCGGTCTGCAAATGTCCCCAAACCCACCTGTCTTCAAATGCACCGTCCAACATCGTGCAGAGCCCACGTCCTGTCAGCGCAGCCGAGTGAACTGCTGATGCGCAGGCCGTGAGCCCGCCAGCCAAGCCCACGCGAAAGTGCCAGCATTCTGCCACCCCACACGTGGACTCCGACTGGCGGGCGCATCCAGTGCGAACCGACCCAGCCCACTGCTTTCAGAGGGCTGGCGCCGATTCGCCTTGGCACGGCCCGCGCATCGCTTGGCGCGGCAGCTGGGGACGGATTGTGTCGACATTCGCGACGGCCGACTTCACGCGCTTCTGAGCAAGAAGCTGTTCAATTTGATAAGATTTTCGAGTACTTCACTACAAGGAATCGTTCACGTTGTCGGCGTGGGTGTCGGAGTTGGGTGTCGGCTACAAGAATGCGATAAACCGCATGGCAACGTGGAATTTGGCTCAGTACAGCTGTAAGTGCTGTAAATGTAATGTATGATATCACGGCTTTGTATTTGGTCGTGAGCAATATCCGTTCCGGAAGCAAAATTGGCCCAATCCCGGACAGCACCAATGTGTCGCCAGTAGCGCTTTTGGCATGTTTGCGGTTCTATTGTGGTGCTGATGTACATAAACATTACTCGCTTGATACAATATCTTGCTTTCGCAATGGCCCACGCTTGTATGGCTGCTTCCGACGTGTTGCAGCTCGTTGGGGTCGCGCAAAATGCTGCCGCTAAGTGCATCAAAAAGGGCATGTATATCAAGGTAAAATATAAGTGTAAAACGAGCGCTAACATTTGCGCGTTTTATCTCGCAGTCGGTCGACATGCCGTCGCCGACCTCGTCAAGGCCTGCTACTGCAGCGCAAGTCATGGGTCATCTCATGCGGCCATCGTTGGAACCGTCGGGTCCGCAGGTGGGTTCGTCGGCAGTTCCGACACGATACTTGACACGATATGACGAGCAAATCGCCACGGATTGCAGACTTACGAAGTTTACATGGATGGCGCAAACACGGTTGTCATGCTTTTTCAACTACCTGGAATGCACGACAGTCAGAGTCAGGAGTTTGCTGGGCAGCTACTTGTCAGTTTCAAGAAGGTCGCCAAGGAGGTGTCAATGTGTGATATCCGAAAACCGGGGGCTGTGCAAAATGCCAAGTATGCCTGCGTCTTTGCGACGGAGGCATGTTTGCACCTTCTGCGACTCGCTCACCCCAAGGTGTTGTCATCAACAACGCTGAGTGGCATTGGCAACTACCTGCAGCAGCTTCACAAGCAGGTGGCGGCCCTTGTCGCCCGTGCCAAAGTAGAGCAGAGTCTCCGGCAGCAGCAACACGAGACAATGAAGCAATGTGGTCCCGTTGGAGCTGAGCTTGTGGCACATGGTTACCAGGCGCTTGATATGGTGATGGGTAGCAAGAGCAACATCGTGATCACAACACATGCACACATTGCAAATGTGTTAGCCCCGAACTGTGCGACTCCAGTGGTATTAGCAGATGCAATTAAGATGGGTGCGCAGGAGTTGAGTGGTGGTGCGCTCTCCCGCTTCCAGCTTTCCATTCAGTTGGTCATAGATGGGGCCTCCATTGGTATGTGCAGCGGCCAGCTGTGCGCAGGTATCGGCAAGAACAAGAAAAAAGAGTATGCCAAGGCCAGCCTGTGCATCTGCTTGCCGGACTGGGGGAGTACCGTACAGTCATACTTTGGTCACCATCAGTACCTGTACAGTCTGGGTCATAGTGTATATGTGCTTGTCATTGCAGTAGTCACCAAGCTGTGCACGCCAGCCCAGTCCTCACCATTCAAGGCCCGCGCAGAAGGGTGGTCTGTCAAGCGCACAATGGCAGCAGATTGCTCTCCGTCCATGCGACGCAAGGTGGCGTGTGCATCCGTTACTTGCTCCCAGGTGTTGGAGTATGGCAGGGACCGTACCGATCGGAGGAATGAGGATGGTCAGTTGATTTGCAATAGCTGTTTCATGAGAACCTGGCATGCCAATAAGAAAAATGTGTCAGATTCTGAGTCGGATTCATAAGCTGCACGCGTGGCAGCAGACTGCTCTCTGTCCATGCGACGCAAGGTGGCGTGTGCATCCGTTACTTGCTTCCAGGGGTTGGAGTATGGCGGGGACCGTACCGATCAGAGGAATGAGAATGGTCAAGTGGGACGACGCCTGCTGTATTTGCTGTCTCAAGTGGTTGCTGAGCGCCAATGCCGGCGTCTTGTAAAGGTCTTTTAATGTTCTGCTTTTCCCCAACAGAGCCCATGGATGCGTACAGATTCAGGCTCTACACTCGTGTTGATTTATCAAATGCAACGTTGCCGCTCCAACTTTTTCTAGTATGAGGGCATGTACTCTCTTTTGTTCCGTACGCAAGCGTTGGAGCTCGCTGCTTACCTTGGGCCTGCAAAGGCAGCACACAAGCTTGGTATCTCAAGAGTCACTCTTTGGCGTTGGCAAGAGAAATTCATAACACGTCCGGATGCCAGACCGGTTGTGGAACTCGCCTCTGGTCAGGCGCCAGGTGTGTGTCTTTCCTTGGAGGTCGACCAGCACCACCGTGGCGATCACGCAGCGACCGGGGTCCCAGCCCAGCACCGCAACTGTCTGCATGCTGCAGCCCTCCTCCATGCCCAGCCCTTGCAAGATGGCGGTGTTGATCACGTCCGCAATGGTCGTGTCGCCGTGCTTGCACTCTGATGGCGGCTCCTCACACGCCTCGCGCACCTTCTTGGCGCGTTGTGTCTTGCGGAGGCGGGCTCTTACCCCCGGCACTGTGCGGGTGTACTGCAGGCTGGTTGCGACGCCGTCAGTCACCATCATGCCGTCAAAGCCGGCGTTGCCCATCCGGAGCCTGGGGTTCACCAGTGAGGCCAGCACCGCCGCTTTCTTGTCGCCCAAGGCAGCCACCGTGTCCAGCCAGGGCGCCAGCTGCTGTGGGTCGGGCAGCAAGGCCTTGCACTCGTCGATGATCTGCGCCTCCATATCGCGCTGCTCCTTCTGCCTGTGTGCCAGCTCCTCTTCAGTTTCGCCCGGTTCTGGGTCCAGGTCAGGACTTGGGAGTAGATCGTCCAGACTCCACTTCTTAGACTGCATGATTGCATGCACTGCTGCTGGCATCGTTTGCATTGCTTCAGCATCGGCTGCTAACCACTCTGCCACAGACGGGCGTGCTGGGAACAGCTCTTTGGCCAACATACCGCCCGATTTGCGCAACGAGGTTGACCCAAATGGTATTGCAGACCATGGTGCGCAGGTTTTTGGCGGCATAGCAGAGCACCTGGTCGAATAGTGCCGGCTGCTTCCGCAACATGAACTCAGCATCCTCGCTGGCTGCCTTATCAGCCTTGCACAGGTACACATCCTCCACCGGAAAGCCCTCCAACAGGGCCTTCGTATCCGGGCATGGGTACTGTATGCCGACAACCTTGCTGCTGGTGCTGACCACCTGGCTGCTGCCAGCACTGTCCTTTGGTCCCGGTTGCGCAGGGCCAATCTGTAACCAGCGCTTCCAGTACGTGTCGTTGGTTTCATTTTTCGGCAACATTGCAATGTTGCATTTGATAAATCAACACGAGTGTAGGGTGTCCCAATTTGGTGTGCGGAGGCTGTAGTGAGTCCGCGGTTCCTTTCCACACAAGCACACTGCTGTGCACAATGAACGGACCGTCGTGTCATGTCTAACACTTACTCTACCCACTGCTTTGCTGCTTTGTGCAAAAGGTGTCCCAAAACCAAAAACTCCTGCTGTAAATTCGGTGCATGTGCAGTCAAGTACAGCAGGCGTCGTCCTAATTGGGACACACTGCGTAGGCCCTTTACGGGCTTCACGTTCATCAATCCTCACACCACGTCATGGAGTTTCCTCGCAACCTCGCAAATTATTCACTTGCATGACTTCGCTCGAGTCATCCTCTGTGCAGGACTCATCAATTTTGCGTAGTATTCAATGGTAGCCTCAATTCCTGCAGCGGTTTCACGGAGACGGGCACCCTGACAAGTCTAAGTCGCCCAAGTAATCGTCTGCAGGGCAGCGCATGAAATACATGTTAGGGCATCTGCAAATACTATCAAATATTTTTTGCATAATGCCTTACCGGGAATTTCGTTGTCGATGTCCATGTTCACTGGTTCATCATCGCGCATAAATCCCACGGCGTCAAATGATGCGTCTGCAGCGCCAGTGAAGGCGCCCGCAGCACCGCTAGACGGGCCGGCAGCGCCAGTGAAGGCGCCCGCAGCACCGCTAGACGGGCCGGCAGCGCCAGTGAAGGCGCCCGCAGCACCGCTAGACGGGCCAGCAGCGCCAGTGAAGGCGCCCGCGGCACCGCTAGACGGGCCGGCAGCGCCAGTGAAGGCGCCCGCGGCACCGCTAGACGGGCCGGCAGCGCCAGTGAAGGCGCCCGCAGCACCAGCAGATGCGTCCGCAGCGCCAGTGAAGGCGCCCGCGGCTCCGCTAGATGGGCCGGCAGCGCCAGTGAAGGCGCCCGCGGCACCGCTAGACGGGCCGGCAGCGCCAGTGAAGGCGCCCGCAGCACCAGCAGATGCGTCCGCAGCGCCAGTGAAGGCGCCCGCGGCTCCGCTAGATGGGCCGGCAGCGCCAGTGAAGGCGCCCGCGGCTCCGCTAGATGGGCCGGCAGCGCCAGTGAAGGCGCCCGCGGCACCGCTTGATGGGCCGGCAGCGCCAGTGAAGGCGCCCGCGGCACCGCTAGATGGGCCGGCAGCGCCAGTGAAGACGCCCGCAGCACCAGCAGATGCGTCCGCAGCGCCAGTGAAGACGCCCGCAGCACCAGCAGATGCGTCCGCAGCGCCAGTGAAGACGCCCGCAGCACCAGCAGATGCGTCCGCAGCGCCAGTGAAGACGCCCGCAGCACCAGCAGATGCGTCCGCAGCGCCAGTGAAGACGCCCGCAGCACCAGCAGATGCGTCCGCAGCGCCAGTGAAGACGCCCGCAGCACCAGCAGATGCGTCCGCAGCGCCAGTGAAGACGCCCGCAGCACCGCCAGATGGGCCGGCAGCGCCGGTGTCAGTAGCATCAGATGATGGCCTAGACCGGCGACGCCACGCGGACATGAAACAGGAATTGCAGATCAAGCTGCCGTCATCACTCTTCCGGTCAGTGCGGTCTTTGCCGTGCTCTAGTTGCCTAGAACACGTTGTGCACGTGGCAGTGTGGTACTCGGAATCATCATTTCTGCGCTTCGACTGCTTCCGACATTGCTCTGAAGCAACCTCCTCAACCAAGGACCTGATCTTCTTTGACTTCTGGCCAGCGCTGTGCTTTCCGTCTGCAGGGCACATGCATTTTATCATGTGAAGTATGTAAATACAGTCTGTCTCAGAGTACAGTAGAACAGCTTGCAGTAGACGTGCAAGCCCCGGCCCCTCCTCGCTCCTTACCGCTGGTGTCGTCGTCGCTGCTCTGCCGGGCCGACTTGGAGGCCTTGGCCTTGCGCGCGAGGTCAGAAGGCGCCTCCCCACCTGCCGCCGCCATCTTCTTGCTCTTGCCCTTGCCATCGCCGCGCTCTTCGCCGTCTGCAGCGGGCCAGGCAGTCAGCACGCACCAAGGGTAAGCGGAAATGCGCTTCGCTTTTGGCAGACGTGCAAGCCCCGGCCCCTCCTCGCTCCTTACCGCTGGTGTCGTCGTCGCTGCTCTGCCGGGCCGACTTGGAGGCCTTGGCCTTGCGCGTGAGGTCAGAAGGCGCCTCCCCACCTGCCGCCGCCATCTTCTTGCTCTTGCCCTTGCCATCGCCGCGCTCTTCGCCGTCTGCAGCGGGCCAGGCAGTCAGCACGCACCAAGGGTAAGCGGAAATGCGCTTCGCTTGCGGCAGAGTTGCAAGCCCCGGCCCCTCCTCGCTCCTTACCGCTGGCGTCATCGTCGCTGCTCTGCCGGGCCGACTTGGAGGCCTTGCTCTTGCCCTTGCCAGCGCCGCGCTCTTCGCCGTCTGCAGCGGGCCAGGCAGTCAGCACGCACCAAGGGTAAGCGGAAATGTGCTTCGCTTGCAGCAGAGTTGCAAGCCCCGGCCCCTCCTCGCTCCTTACCGCTAGCGTTGTCGTCGCTGCTCTGCCGGGCCGACTTGGAGGCCTTGGCCTTGCGTGCGAGGTCAGAAGGCGCCTCCCCACCTGCCGCCGCCATCTTCTTGCTCTTGCCCTTGCCAGCGCCGTGCTCTTCGCCGTCTGCAGCGGGCCAGGCAGTCAGCCCGTACCAAGGGTAAGCAGAAATGTGCTTCGCTTGCAGCAGAGTTGCAAGCTCCGGTCCCTCCTCGCTCCGCACCGCTGGCGTTGTCGTCGCTGCTCTGCCGGGCCGACTTGGAGGCCTTGGCCTTGCGTGCGAGGTCAGAAGGCGCCTCCCCACCTGCCGCCGCCATCTTCTTGCTCTTGCCCTTGCCAGCGCCGTGCTCTTCGCCGTCTGCAGCGGGCCAGGCAGTCAGCACGTACCAAGGGTAAGCAGAAATGTGCTTCGCTTGCAGCAGAGTTGCAAGCTCCGGTCCCTCCTCGCTCCGCACCGCTGGCGTTGTCGTCGCTGCTCTGCCGGGCCGACTTGGAGGCCTTGGCCTTGCGTGCGAGGTCAGAAGGCGCCTTACCACCTGCCGCCGCCATCGTCTTGCTCTTGCCCTTGCCAGCGCCGCGCTCTTCGCCGTCTGCAGCGGGCCAGGCAGTCAGCACGCACCAAGGGTAAGCGGAAATGCGCTTCGCTTGCGGCAGACGTGCCCCGGCCCCTCCTCGCTCCTTACCGCTGGCATCGTCGTCGCTGCTCTGCCGGGCCGACTTGGAGGCCTTGACCTTGCGTGCGAGGTCAGAAGGTGCCTCCACACCTGCCGCCGACATCTTCTTGCTCTTGCCCTTGCCAGCGCCGCGCTCTTCGCCGTCTGCAGCGGGCCAGGCAGTCAGCACGCACCAAGGGTGAGCGGAAATGCGCTTCGCTTGCGGCAGATGTGCAAGCCCCGGCCCCTCATTGCTCTCACCAGTGGAATCGTCGTCGCTGCTCTGCCGGAGCACCGTGTAGGCCCTGGCCTTGCGCTCGAGGTCAGAAGGTGACTCCACACCTGCCGCCGCCATCTTCTTGCGCTTGGCCTTGCCAGCACTGCGCTCTTCGCCATCTACAGCGGGCCAGGCAGTCAGCATGCACCAAGGGTAAGCGGAAACTGCTTGCGGCAGACGTGCAAGCCCCGGCCCCTCCTCGCTCCGCACCGCTGGCGTTGTCGTCGCTGCTCTGCCGGGCCGACTTGGAGGCCTTGGCCTTGCGTGCGAGGTCAGAAGGCGCCTTACCACCTGCCGCCGCCATCGTCTTGCTCTTGCCCTTGCCAGCGCCGCGCTCTTCGCCGTCTGCAGCGGGCCAGGCAGTCAGCACGCACCAAGGGTAAGCGGAAATGCGCTTCGCTTGCGGCAGACGTGCCCCGGCCCCTCCTCGCTCCTTACCGCTGGCATCGTCGTCGCTGCTCTGCCGGGCCGACTTGGAGGCCTTGACCTTGCGTGCGAGGTCAGAAGGTGCCTCCACACCTGCCGCCGACATCTTCTTGCTCTTGCCCTTGCCAGCGCCGCGCTCTTCGCCGTCTGCAGCGGGCCAGGCAGTCAGCACGCACCAAGGGTGAGCGGAAATGCGCTTCGCTTGCGGCAGATGTGCAAGCCCCGGCCCCTCATTGCTCTCACCAGTGGAATCGTCGTCGCTGCTCTGCCGGAGCACCGTGTAGGCCCTGGCCTTGCGCTCGAGGTCAGAAGGTGACTCCACACCTGCCGCCGCCATCTTCTTGCGCTTGGCCTTGCCAGCACTGCGCTCTTCGCCATCTACAGCGGGCCAGGCAGTCAGCATGCACCAAGGGTAAGCGGAAACTGCTTGCGGCAGACGTGCAAGCCCCGGCCCCTCCTCGCTCCTTACCGCTAGCGTCGTCGTCATTGCTCTGCCGGGCCGACTTGGAGGCCCTGGCCTTGCGCATGAGGTCAGAAGGCGCCTCTTCACCTTCTGCCGCCATATTCTTGCTCTTGCCCTTGCCAGCGCCGCACTCTTCGCCGTCTGCAGCGGGCCAGGCAGTCAGCACGCGCCAAGGGTAAGCGGAAATGCGCTTCACTTGCGGCAGACGTGCCCCGGCCCCTGCTCGCTCCTTACCGCTGGCATCGTCGTCGCTGCTCTGCCGGGCCGACTTGGAGGCCTTGGCCTTGCGTGCGAGGTCAGAAGGTGCCTCCACACCTGCCGCCGACATCTTCTTGCTCTTGCCCTTGCCAGCGCCGCGCTCTTCGCCGTCTGCAGCGGGCCAGGCAGTCAGCACGCACCAAGGGTGAGCGGAAATGCGCTTCACTTGCGGCACACGTGCAAGCCCCGGCCCCTCATTGCTCTCACCAGTGGAATCGTAGTCACTGCTCTTCCGTAGCACCGTGTAGGCCCTGGCCTTGCGTGCGAGGTCAGAAGGCGCCTCCCCACCTGCCGCCGCCATCTTCTTGCTCTTGCCCTTGCCAGCGCCGCGCTCTTCGCCGTCTGCAGCGGGCCAGGCAGTCAGCACGCACCAAGGGTGAGCGGAAATGCGCTTCGCTTGCGGCAGACGTGCCCAAGCCCCTCCTCGCTCCTTACCGCTGGCATCGTCGTCGCTGCTCTGCCGGGCCGACTTGGAGGCCTTGCGTGCGAGGTCAGAAGGTGCCTCCACACCTGCCGCCGCCATCTTCTTGCGCTTGGCCTTGCCAGCGCCGCGCTCTTCGCCATCTGCAGCGGGCCAGGCAGTCAGCATGCACCAAGGGTAAGAGGAAATGCGCTTCGCTTGCGGCAGACGTGCAAGCCCCGGCCCCTCCTCGCTCCTTACCGCTAGCGTCGTCGTCATTGCTCTGCCGGGCCGACTTGGAGGCCCTGGCCTTGCGCATGAGGTCAGAAGGCGCCTCCCCACCTGCCGCCGCCATCTTCTTGCTCTTGCCCTTGCCAGCGCCGCGCTCTTCGCCGTCTGCAGCGGGCCAGGCAGCAGTCAGCACGCACCAAGGGTAAGCGGAAATGCGCTTCGCTTGCGGCAGACGTGCAAGCCCCGGCCCCTCCTCGCTCCTTACCGCTAGCGTCGTCGTCATTGCTCTGCCGGGCCGACTTGGAGGCCCTGGCCTTGCGCATGAGGTCAGAAGGCGCCTCCCCACCTGCCGCCGCCATCTTCTTGCTCTTGCCCTTGCCAGCGCCGCGCTCTTCGCCGTCTGCAGCGGGCCAGGCAGCAGTCAGCACGCACCAAGGGTAAGCGGAAATGCGCTTCACTTGCGGCAGAGTTGCAAGCCCCGGCTCTCCTCGCTCCTTACCGCTGGCGTCGTCGTCGCTGCTCTGCCGGGCCGACTTGGAGGCCTTGGCCTTGCGCGCGAGGTCAGAAGGCGCCTCCCCACCTGCCGCCGCCATCTTCTTGCTCTTGCCCTTGCCATCGCCGCGCTCTTCGCCGTCTGCAGCGGGCCAGGCAGTCAGCACGCACCAAGGGTAAGCGGAAATGCGCTTCACTTGCGGCAGAGTTGCAAGCCCCGGCTCTCCTCGCTCCTTACCGCTGGCGTCGTCGTCGCTGCTCTGCCGGGCCGACTTGGAGGCCTTGGCCTTGCGCGCGAGGTCAGAAGGCGCCTCCCCACCTGCCGCCGCCATCTTCTTGCTCTTGCCCTTGCCATCGCCGCGCTCTTCGCCGTCTGCAGCGGGCCAGGCAGTCAGCACGCACCAAGGGTGACACGGCAGCGGAAATGCGCTTTGCTTGCGGCAGACGTGCAAGCCCCGGCCCTTCCTCGCTCCTTACCGCTGGCGTCATCGTCGCTGCTCTGCCGGGCCGACTTGGAGGCCTTGGCCTTGCGCGCGAGGTCAGAAGGCGCCTCCCCACCTGCCGCCGCCATCTTCTTGCTCTTGCCCTTGCCATCGCCGCGCTCTTCGCCGTCTGCAGCGGGCCAGGCAGTCAGCACGCACCAAGGGTGACACGGCAGCAGAAATGCGCTTTGCTTGCGGCAGACGTGCAAGCCCCGGCCCCTCCTCGCTCCTTACCGCTAGCGTCGTCGTCATTGCTCTGCCGGGCCGACTTGGAGGCCCTGGCCTTGCGCATGAGGTCAGAAGGCGCCTCCCCACCTGCCGCCGCCATCTTCTTGCTCTTGCCCTTGCCAGCACCGCGCTCTTCGCCGTCTGCAGCGGGCCAGGCAGCAGTCAGCACGCACCAAGGGTAAGCGGAAATGCGCTTTGCTTGCGGCAGACGTGCAAGCCCCGGCCCTTCCTCGCTCCTTACCGCTGGCGTCATCGTCGCTGCTCTGCCGGGCCGACTTGGAGGCCTTGGCCTTGCGCGCGAGGTCAGAAGGCGCCTCCCCACCTGCCGCCGCCATCTTCTTGCTCTTGCCCTTGCCATCGCCGCGCTCTTCGCCGTCTGCAGCGGGCCAGGCAGTCAGCACGCACCAAGGGTGACACGGCAGCGGAAATGCGCTTTGCTTGCGGCAGACGTGCAAGCCCCGGCCCCTCCTCGCTCCTTACCGCTAGCGTCGTCGTCATTGCTCTGCCGGGCCGACTTGGAGGCCCTGGCCTTGCGCATGAGGTCAGAAGGCGCCTCCACACCTGCCGCCGCCATCTTCTTGCTCTTGCCCTTGCCAGCGCCGCGCTCTTCGCCGTCTGCAGCGGGCCAGGCAGTCAGCACGCACCAAGGGTGAGCGGAAATGCGCTTCGCTTGCGGCACACGTGCAAGCCCCGGCCCCTCATTGCTCTCACCAGTGGAATCGTAGTCACTGCTCTTCCGGAGCACCGTGTAGGCCCTGGCCTTGCGCTCGAGGTCAGAAGGTGACTCCACACCTGCCGCCGCCATCTTCTTGCGCTTGGCCTTGCAAGCGCCGCGCTCTTCGCCATCTGCAGCGGGCCAGGCAGTCAGCATGCACCAAGGGTAAGCGGAAACGTGCTTCGCTTGCGGCAGAAGTGGCGGCAGACTTACCAGAGATTGCGTTGGGGGCAGCTGCGTGGCTTGGCGACAGTGATGTTGCGCGGTCCATTGCAACAGCGGAACTTGATCCATTGTTGAGGACATTGAATCGTTGCTTTATTGCTTCTGCCATCAATACCGCTCTGTCAGCATGCGCTTTCCACTGCGCAACATCCGGGGTGATGTCCGATGCCATCTCTGCCAGGAGCTTTGGCAGCTTGCGTTGCCGCAACAGCGGCAGGGGGTTGCGACTGGTGTTGCGTTCCTACGTGGCGAATAAGCCAGTCAAAATCACAAGGAGAGTAATAGAGTCACACAGATTCTTACCGTGTTGTTCAGTTGTGGCATGTCACTGAACATGCGCTTGTACCGGTTGGGCTCCATGCCCCATAACGTCATTTGGATAATGTCCTTCTGTTTTTTTGAGGTCTCCAACAGCTCGGCAACTTGTGGCATACCACTGCGCAAGTCAAAGTCGTTGCAAGAGATACCCATGTGCTCCTTCATGCGCAGATACCGCCACATATTTGTCCCGAAGACATACTGGAGGTGGAAAATGTGCGCCGGTGTTGTGTCGTGAGCAGCTGAGGAGCTGCTGCACATGACCAGCAGTGGGTTGCTGTGTACCTCGCCAATGTGGATGGCAAAAGCACAATTTGGCAGCGACTTGATGACATTGCGCAGCAGGGTGAAGTCGTCACGGCGCATTGCCTGTAAGCAGGACTTCGCCTGCAGGATAGTTGTCACGTGCCCCCCGGCCTGGGTTCTCTTGGACGCCAGTGATGTAACTATGAATGCCTGGTCGGGGTCTAGGCACCCCTGCAGCTTCTTGCCACCGCTGCAGATGACGTATGCAAGGACTTGGGGAAGTGTCCCCAAGTCAGCACGAAGCTGCGGTGTAGGCTGCGCCTGGAATCCATCCATTGTCAGCATTGTGATGCCACTATCATTCTTCTTGATTGCCTCCAGCAGGAAGGTGTTGGAGCTCTCCAGGCACGCCTTGCTTGATAGTGGTTTCTTGATGTGGATGGGCTTCCCAGAAGATATGTTTGCCAATGCGTGAGGCCTGCCGATGCCATTGTCTGTGGCACTGCTTGACGATTTCAAGGGTGGTGGCAGCAGCGTTGCGGCAAGGTAGCCATTGTTGATCACCGATTGTGGGATCTGTCCAATCAGCCACATTTTGGCCGGCACGTTGCCCTTGAGGATGGCACGATGCAGCAGATGAATGTTGTCGGGGTTGCACTGGACGTCGTCGCATGATGTGGGGAACACGACGTGGATGGGCACAGTCTGTAGGCCCGGTGTTGTCTGGATCCGGTCAATCACGGACATGACATTGTCTGACAGCCCAGCCTGAACGAATATGACGGGCACATCCTTCAGTGCCCGGAGACCGGCCACGTCACAGCCACTGTCCAGTGCCAAGAAATACAAGCCAGGCTCATCTGGGTCGAAATCGGTGTCCATGTCCTCGATGACGGTGCATACCAACGAACTCTCGATGCTGCTTTTTACCTGCTCAAAACTGAAACTGTCCTTCATGTACAGCAGCGGCAGCACTGTGACTGAGGCCTTGTCGAAAAATTGTTTATGGCCAACGTGTAAAATGATTGTTGCCATTAGAGAAAAGCCGGCCAGGAGGTTGCGGTCCTTGCACTTGGCTATGCCCCGCTCGGACTTGTCTGGGAACACATCTGCAGTGACAGCGATGGGCTGTGGGTAGCTGCCATGCTGCTCGTCATAGATGGGAAGCAGACTGGTGTACCCAGCCAGTCCCAATGCAGGCGTCAGGAAGGTGTCGTCGGTGTGTGCATCAATCTTGATGGTGCGCTTGTCTGTGGTCTTGTTCTCAAACTCCAGCAACAGCGCAATGGCTGTGAATGCACCAGCTGCACTGCAGACGAACATGGCCTTGGCATCGGATGCCTCGGTGGTGTCCATGTACTCCTGCAGTTGCTCATGAAGGAACTTGGCGTTTTTGGTTACCAGGTCGCACATAAGTGTGCTGGCGGGGTTCTCAATCAGTCCTTGCAAAGAGTGTGCAAAGCTCTCCAGCTGCGTGTCGTGTTGTCCACAAGTGTGGCTCACGAAGTTTACCAGCTCACGTGCTTGAGCTGCCGCCATGCCCTTCTGCTGCTCTAGGGCACGAGAGTGCAGAAGTGGAGAGAGGAGGTTGAAAAAGGTGAGGCCATCGGTCTCCTTGCCACGGTGGAGAATGATGCCGGAAGTCGACAGCAGTACCAGCAATGGCATGATGACGCCAACAGGTGGCAGCTCCAGGCTCTTCAGGGCCTTGGTATCCCCTGCAATAATTGGGCCCAGAATGAGGCAGCCGGTGGAAGCCAAGTGGTGCCGGAACGTGGCGAGGAGAATTCCGAAGAAAGCTGGTGTTGTCACGACTGTGCGCCAGTGCCCGGGGTCGGCCACATAGTCAGCCAGCAGCCCTCGCAGCTTGTCATCGTTGTCCACAAGCTCAGACTCGTCCTTGCCCTTGGACTCGTCTTGGCGGGATTTGCCAGATCGTGCTTTGCTGTCATCCTTGGACTTGGTATCGTCTGCGCTTTTTAGCACAAACACAATGCGCAGATAGTGCGCATCCGATGCTTCAGATGGGTTAAAGAAGTAGGCATCCCTCTTGCGTGGAAACTGGACACAGAGAGGGGCGTTGATGTTGATTGATTCGCTGCTGCAGTTGAGGTCGAAGCGGTGGGCGATCTGCGCGTGGGGTGCGCGGCAGGTCTTGACCTCGACACAGCGGAAGACCCGCTTGCAGTTGCCATTGCTGACATCGGTGTCTGACTCCGTGTCAACCTCGCTGTCGGCCATGGACTGCAGGTACTGGTCGCGGTTGATGCGCTTGGTGTTGGTTCCATCCTGCCGGTAATACCGCATAGGTGCCTTGTTACCAACGCCATCCACGTCGTAGGTGTCGAAGTTGATGTCCTCCTGGATGGTCCACGGACTTGACGCGGTCTTGATCTCCTTCATCGCAAAAGCAAACTCGCCAGTGGGCTCCGTAATGGGGTCGCCGCGAAAGATTTTGCTGCCGTTGATGTCAGCCACCAGCATCACCTGCTCATTGCGTGTTGCAATGGAGCTAGCTGCTGCAGAGGGGGCGCTGTTGGAGCCACTGGGCCCTCCGGGTGCGATGGTGTTGCCAGCGGCGGCCTTGGCAGGGGCATTTGCCAAGTACTGGTGTACACTGGAGAGAATGTCGACACCTGCAACAGACATGCGATAGCTCGCGTCGGTCCCGCAGTCTGTAGATATTTACAAGACATGCATTGCTGAAGCTTCATAAGCACTTACTGTCGAGTACCGACGGCAGCATTTCGGCAATGTCAGCGTCGTTGGTCTTGGCAACGACCGTGCAGTCGTATGTGCGGGCATCGGCGGTCGATACGCCAATGGCTGCAGCGAACTGTGCAACAGTGAGCTCGGCGCTGGCGCGTTTCTGCTTTTCGGCATTCGGACGCCGAGCAGGGGCTCCGGAATACAGCTTGTCGCTCCTGACAGCGTCGATTGCCATCACGGCAGTGTTACGCGATGTGGCGAGGGAAGCAAAAGCTTTGCTTTTACGCAGCGAAGCCATATTCTCGGTCACGGAAGCTTAAGCCCAGCGAGCAAGTGCCAGACTCACGATACAATAAGGGTGTTAAGTGGTGACATATGTAAGTTTATTTGAACGTTGCCCAGGCTTTATAGCGCCGACAAGCGAGGACAAACGTGTCGGAAGGTACGACCCGCCCGCCACACGTCGTCTGTAGCTTTCAGAGCTCGAGGCCATTTTGAGCAAGATATAATGCTTTCATAAGGTTTCACAACAGTGATAATATAAAGTTGGCTTGCGAGAAGTTGCGGTGTTTCCGGCAGCAGCAACTGTGTATGGTGCAGCGTTGCTGTAAATCAGACACATATATTTGCATCAACGTGTACCGGTATAAATACTGGGCCGTGTCTCGGAGCTCCGTGGCAACTTGGCTGTTGCGGAATCCTGGAGGAATAAAACGTCGAGAATGCTCGCGAGTGCAAGTGCTCTATTTGAACAAAGACAAAAACTCGCAGCGCATTATTAACATACATATTCTGCACGTAAGCACGTAAGCACGCAACGTCAAGTAAAGCTCGCGCCGCTGTTGGCTTGTTTCTGTTTCGCTATTCTGTAATAATGGTGAGTCAAAATGCGCTTTGGTTCAGCATTCGAGCATATTAGTTGCTGACGACTTTTCACGACGTCGACAAACACAGGAAAACCTGCCTTTCTCCGCACTAGACTCAGCACTGCTGTCCCTTGGCGCCTTACAGTATGGCATGAGCATGCTGCGTGGAATACTATGCGGTGGTGTGCTAGCGGCTGTGCTGCTCAAGTGCGTCCTTTGGCGCCAGGCGACTTCACCCTTGCTGCGTGCCATACCGACCTACCTTCGGCTGCAGTATTACAAGTGGATAACACGGGTGCATGTCAGCTCAGATGCTTCCATTTTCCCCGTCGATTCTAACAGCGTCTTGGGATGGGCTATTGGCAGGGTGCCCAGCGGTTATGAGGTGGCTATTCGTGTCACGTTTACGTGTGAGGCCCTGTCCAGTGCAGCGCCCCTGCGAGACATCATTGGATCTTGCGCTCTCCACCTCCGCGACTGCGCTGCAAAGGGCCTTAGCCGCTGCCAGGTCATACGGTTACTTGCTGCTGCGATGAGTGCGGGCGATGGGGACTGGGCTGGCAAACTATTGTACATTGGTGGATATCTCCGCAGCATGAAAGTTGATTGCAAGGTCAGCCACATAAGACCTGCAATCACCTTGGCAACCATGTCCTTGCCCTTCACCCAAGGGGTTAAGCGTCTGCGTGCGATATGCGCATTCACAAGCAGCCAGCAGAGTGTTTCAGCGAGTGACAAGGTACTATCGCACGGGGGTGGATGGTTCAACCGCGAGTGAATAGCGTCATGGGACGAGTTTGCTCGAGGTCGTGGGTTCGATTCCCATACACTCCCCCGATTTCGGTCGGGATGAAATGCCTAGGGATAAGTGGTCAGCCGGACGAGTTTAGGACTTAGTCGATGAGCCCGGATTCGGTCCACTAGGGCGGCCGCGAGCTCCTATAAAGTAAGAAGTATCGATCGATTGGGTGAACGGTTAGGCGGCAGAAGTCACGGTGGAGACGTTGGCGTGCAGGTGGCACGCCCCTGAAGTCCAGAGCAGTTCGCTCGCGACCCGGGTCACCAGGTCCTTCTTGTAACCATGCATTCTATCGCATGCCTCCATTGGGGTTCAACTAAGCGCATCATTGGTGAAGCATGCGGAGGACTGGTGGGACAACGACATCACCAAGGCCTGGCCCAAGACGCTGACAGGAACCCTTGACTTTAAATTCACACACCAGTCATATGGCAGTGCCTTCGAGGCCTTCCTGGACAGCCGCCCGCCATGTGGTACGTCACTGTGCAGCATGGACACCCTCGACCGCTGGGGTCACAGCGTGCCTGCCATGGCGCGTATCCACGCTGTTCTGTGCTCTCCAGACCATGCACATGCAGCATGGGAGTCCGCCTGCCAGGACCTCAAGCGCACAATCCCAGCTTGCATCTACATCGGTGCACCCTTCATGATCAAAGACATTCTGGTGTCGGTGTGTGCTGCAGACACCTTACCATCATATGGCTGCATCGTGGATTATATTCTCACATGTGCCGAGCAGCCCATGGAGGGTGCTTGCCCAGAGCGCACCCAATTAGCGGTTGTCGACGCATTATACGTTGTAGGTGCGTCTCCGCTTGGCATTGGCGCCACATACAGTGCCGACATTGGGTTGCGGGTGTTGCAGCTGGCCTGCCGCATGGGCAGCTTCGACCTGCTGAAGCAGTGGCAGCGCCAGAAGCCAGATATCACCCGTTTGTACACGATCAAGGAGAAGGAGTGGGCACCGCTGCTGCAGCGAGAGGACCTGTCATTTCTGCGCATGCTAACTATGTCGGGCGTGATTCCGGACGACCTCGTCGCATTTTCCACCGCCTGTGTGCGGCAGTACAGCAGCGACGTGGCTGTGGATGTGTGCAACCGAGTGCTGGACCCCCTGTGGACTTCTATTGGCTACACCTACTGCAACGAACCGATCAGACGTGAATATGTTCGCCTCACCAGTACTAACTCGGCAGACGTGGCACCCAATGTGACTGAACTGTGTCGGTCATTGGAGGCCGGGCTTGAACGGGCCATCTGGCTCACGTGCTGGACATCGGTTCCCGAAAAATCTGCCACGCAGCACATCGGCGTCGCAGCTGGGGTGGCAATGTACATGGACTGCATTAAGCCAGGACTACCGGGCGCTGCTGTGGACCGCAAGGAGCGTCGCATGGTGGCTATGGTGAAGGACAACGTGCGCAAGGATGTACATGATGCACTGCAGTCGCTGCAGAACACCGTGACGGCAGCAGGCGATCCGACAGACACTCAGGTGGCCATAAGCAGTGTCAACCACGCCATGACGACGTGCAACCGGGCTATGGATGAACGCTGCTATTCGACAGGTGATGTGTTCATTGCCAGTATGTCGGGCTTCTTGGGAGAGAAAAGTGTAGCAGAGGCACTTTTGAGGCCCAAGCAGGGCTTGTGTGGTCGGAGCTCAGATATGAAGGAGGCATGCCAGATGGCACTACAGAAGCGGGTGATGGCCAGCGAGATACAGAGGTGGGGTTATCCCCAGCTGGCTGTGTTGCGGCGGCTGATAGCAGCCGTTACGCGTGTCGTGAAAACGCGGACTATCATCAAGCGGTGGGAAACGTTGGCTTTACTTCTACGTGCCGCTAACGGCATCGAGTGAGTGCGCAAAGTGCGCAAAAAGTGCAAAGTGCGCAAAAAGCGCAAAGTGCGCAGTTGACAGAAGTCAAGAATGAAACATGTGTGGGGCCTTTTTCTATTCTTGTACATTTCAGACGATTGCATTGGGTTCGGTTGAGAAGGTTGGTCGCAGTTGGAATCAGTGTTTGCTACTTGCTTGAGGCGAGCCCAGCAGTATGGGTCAGATGGGTCGAGTGTCTGAGCAAAAAGAATATACGGACGTTGTCCCAGTGTTGACAGAGACGGTCGCATTTACTCACACTTCGTCTGACCCGCGTTCCTCGTGACCCGCATGTCTGGAAGCGCACCGTGACTACCGTACCACAGCCCCCCAAGCCGCCCCTCCTCCAGCACACAACGCCTGGTGTGCACCGTAATCGTCACCGTAATTCGTCCGTCGTGTACACCTGATACGACCTATTTTGCTGTATCAGTGTCCCTAGGGCCTTGCGACCCAAAACACTGCATTTCCACCCGTAGCAGGCTCTTTGCAGATGATGATGATGTGTTACAGCAGGGGTTCGGGGTGTCCAACTCGGCAGTTGCCTGTCGGTTACCACCGACATTGGCAGTCGACCCACCCTGGAAGTGGCCTCTCGGTGGCGCTCAGGCCTGAATCCTATAGCCATAGTAGCCCTTATGTGCACTGTCGCATTAGCGTGGGCCAAAGCCCAGGGCCTTCTTGTCGCATGTTCTCGAGCGGCCATGCAACCCGACACCCGACGCTCTGCACCTCGCGAGCGTTCCATGGTCCCCCATATGCCATACATGTAAGCCTGGAGGCTCGCGCTCCGCCCGGTGACGAGCGTAAAACGAAAAAACAGTCACTTCGCGTGCCATTATGTGGCAACAACCCAATCAGAAGCAAACAGAGCCCACCCCGGCTGTTGAAACACTTCAATAAGCTATAAGCGTGTTGTGAAGCGTTTCAGGGCGTCCGTCCAACTCCGTCTGTGCCCACCCGACCTAGGACATGCGCCATTTACGTATCAAACCAGCGCGCATTGCAAAACTTCGTCCATAGGAATCTGCGTTACATGTATAAGATCTGCTCTGTTGCTTCGGCGCTCAGAATCAGCCCTCGCAGCGGATGAACCTGCTGCGCGCGCACCGTGGAATCGGCAATGTACGTACGTTCACTTCATTGCGACTTCAAGACGTCTAATAACGTTTATTGTAACTTTTATATTACTAGGCATTCACAAATGCCTTGCAAAGTGCATATGGAGGGCAATTGATAGTCGCTTTGGACTGCCGACCACGATAATGGAAAATTAAAGCCATAGGAACCTGCTTTATGCCCAATAACAGCTGTGTGTAGAAGCGGGTGCTCAAGCAAGGGGTCAGAGAAGGAACCCTTGCTGCGCGCGCATGCCTCCTCATACAATTTGCCACTAGTGCAGCTGTGCGAAGGCTCTTAGGCTTCTAGCCCGCGCGCGTCATACCAGGCTTACATGTATGGCATATGGGGGACCATGGAACGCTCGCGAGGTGCAGAGCGTCGGGTGTCGGGTTGCATGGCCGCTCGAGAACATGCGACAAGAAGGCCCTGGGCTTTGGCCCACGCTAATGCGACAGTGCACATAAGGGCTACTATGGCTATAGGATTCAGGCCTGAGCGCCACCGAGAGGCCACTTCCAGGGTGGGTCGACTGCCAATGTCGGTGGTAACCGACAGGCAACTGCCGAGTTGGACACCCCGAACCCCTGTGTTACAGGATTGGAAGTGTGCGTTCCTTCTCCTAGTAACGAGACTAACCGAGCCGCGGGGGCTCCTCGTCTCTCCTGTTAGATCCATAGTGAGCTTCTAGCACACGTCCAGTAGTGTCCCTCGACCTAAGCTCTTCTCTGCGTCGGCTCCAAATATCCCGCAAGCAGTCCGCTAGCTTACGTTGGTCCTCCTGATTCATAACTGCGCTCATGTCAGCAGCCTCACTAATGCCATGCCGCGCCCTGATGTCAGCATACCTTTTGCAAACCAACAGTACGTGCTTTTCATCCTCAACTCCCTCACCGCATAATTGGCACTTCCTGTCGCTTCTAGGTATGTGGTGGTTGCGGTTGGCAGCTAGGGGCCAGCAGCACAGACGGAATCTCAAGAGACTCTTGTGTGATTCATACGGAATAACGCACGCCACATGTTTAGCCTGCATAGTAGGCGCACTACGCTCAAAGGCGAGCCCCATCCAATGTTTATATTTGGCCATATGCATACCAGGTTGCAGTGAATCAGACGGAAAAGATTCAGGGCTGCTCGACAGCCGATCATGCGTCCAGCCCGCCATCATCCGCTCCCGGAAGGCCCCAGCAAGCTCAGCTTCTGCCAGCGGTTTCGCTAAGAGCCACTCTACTTGTCCCCTGGCATTGCCACGTCTAGTGCTAGCCGGCATATCCTTCCAGATGTCGCAAAAAGTCTCAACAACTCGTAGGAAACCTGTACCCCATCCAAGCCGGTTTGTCGTGAGCGCGGCAGTTGGTCGCGTTTTCGCATCAACCGCCTCAACTAACTCCTCGCAAAGTGCACGGTAGCAATAAGTTTGCAGAGTCCCACATCGGCAGAACTCTACTTGTCAATTTGTGACCGACAAAATGCTATCGGGTGCCCTTGACCCTCCAGCTCCCTGACCCGGCACATTGCGATCGCGGCAGCGCTGGCTTTGTCCCTCGCCACGAACTTCCCGGCCTGGTTGGCCTGAAGACCGCGTACCTCAGGGTACAGCACTACTTTTTTCACCTGATCCAGTCTTGAGCATTGACCCAACAACATCACCTCGATTATCCACAGCCAGAAGCAATGAGTTGTGTGTCCAACTCCCGCTATGCTTTGCCACAATGTGTTTGCCTTTGGGCCCCCATCCGTACAGTGGCACCAGGCGCTCTGAGAATGCACACTCATCAATGCTGATTATGCGCCGCCCTGTCTCAAATGCATGCACAATCCTACGACAGCATTTTCGCCTCCATGCACTTGTGTCCTTCTTGCCAACACCACGCTGCCTTGTACGCTTTCGAGAGTATCTGATCAACTTCAAAGTTCGTCGAACTGTATCCAGACAAACCTGAATACCGCGCGCATGCAAGTGACACTGTAACTCATGTATTGTCGTACAGGGTCCGCACGGCTTTGTTTTTACGTGCCTTGACATGAGTGTGATGAAGACGAGGGCTGACAAACTTGTCTTGCCAGCGCCAAAGGGTGACTCTTGAAATACCAAGCTTGTGTGCTGCCTTTGCAGGGCCAAGGTGCTCAGCAAGCTCCAATGCTTGCATGCGAAACAAAAGAGAGTACATGCCCTCAGACCAGATAAAGTTGGAGCGGCAACGTTGCATTTCATAAATCAACATGAGTGTAGGTGCGACACTCAGCCTAAAAAATGAGCTTGCGTGACCCGCGCATGTTGTGACCCGCATGTCGGCAGGGCACCGTGACTACGATACCAGCCCCGTACCAGTTTTACACTTTTGCCCGTGACGACAGCCCTTCACTCATCACTTGCCAATACTTCGCTTCTTGGTGCGCAGCACCCTTGCGAGGGCGTCGCGCTCGCAGCGCAGGATATCGGTGCATGCGCTCAGGGCATCCAGCACGTCCAGGGTGTTGCGCATCCAGCCCATCGCCTCGGGGTCTCCGCCCACACGCTGCTTGCATGCCGTCAGCTCCACAACCACATCCGCCAAGTGGCCTGTCGCCGGCGAGCCCGGCAGGTCCATGCGGTTGGCCGACACGGCAATGCTGGCGCCAGCCGATGTGGTGCTGTGCCAGGCAAAGCCGGGCAGTGTGAACACGCGCATGCCTGCGAACTGCAGGACGCTGGTCACGCTGCCCTCGCCCCAGCCCAGCTGCTGGCTCAGCGTCAGCACGTCGCGGAAGTCAAGCTTCTTGCGCAGCCTGACCAGTGCGTCAGGCGCCAGTCCCTCGTGCATCCGCCGCCAGCCCACCCGCTCGGGCGACGCAATGTCCCACAGCTTAACATCCGACCCGTAGTTGCTGTTCATGGCGGCCAGCGCTGCATCCTCCACGTGCGTGGGCGTGCTGGAGCCGGTGCCGCTGAGGATGAGGACCGGCACGTTGATGCCCTGCATGCACGGCACCCGCTGGTCCCGCTCCCTCCGCGCGCCGAACTCTGCCGCCGACAGGCTGCCAGCTGGCGTTCAGGGCCAGCTGCGACTCCGGCGTCCACGCGCCGTAGCTGGACGGCACGAGGCCGCCCGCCCTGACCACCGCCCCAGGCCGGCAGCCCAGCGCCACCAGCTCCGGCGGCGCGTGGGGGTCGCCGCCGGCCAGCGCCAGGTCCAGCGCCTGCATTTGCTGCTCCGCCCGCCCTCCCTTCCTGCAGCTGGCCGCGTTGTCGGCGCCCGTGACAAACGGGCTGTACAGCGCGCCTGCCCCGCCGCCCGCCCGCGGCTGCGCCACCATCAGGGCGCGCGCCACCGCCGCCAACGCGGCATCCCGCAGCGGCCGGGGCAGCTCCTCGCCGCGGCCCTCCGCTGCCGCCGCCAGCACGCCGCTCACCCTGTCACGGAGGCCGGGCGGCAGCGCGTCGTGGAGGCTGCCCGCGCGGGACGCCGCCATCTGCCCCAGCACGGTGCCCAGCCTCACATACTGCGGCGTGGCATCCCATGCATGCTCCAGCAGCAGGTCCTGATGCGTGACCGGTACGCTGCACTCCAGCAGATGTGCGTCTGAAAGCAGCTTGTGTAGGGTGGCGAAGCGTGTGCGCCGCGCCGCATCGCTGGTGTTGAGCTCCACAAACCCGCCTGCCGCCCGCACTGCGCCCGGCACCGCATCTGGCCGCGTGGCGTCCGCCAGCTGCTGCACCGTGTCAAAGGCCCCCACCAGCACGTGCACGCGACTGCTGCACAGTGCGGTGACGCGGGCCGACAGCAGCGCCATGAACTCGTCCGGGCGGGCGGATGCTGCTTCCGCCGCCGCGCTCACGAAGCCCGAGGCCCCCGCCGCCGCGCCCTCTGAACCCCGCCCGCTGGCCGCCTCTTGCAGCAAGCGAGCTGCGTGCTGCTCCAGCTGCACATCCCTGGCCATGAACAGCTCCGTGTTGCTCATCACAACCCATCTGTGTGGCGCGCCGGCCGGCCCCCCGCCCGAGGCCGAGCCAACCCAGGGGGGCCAGGGCGAGCCCGCACGCTCCGCGAGAAACTCCATCAGAGACAGGACCTGCGACACAGTCAAAACAATATATCAAAAGCCTTTTTCTTGAGCGCTAGCATATCATTCGTGGGCATTCGTTCTCGTGTCGTGTCCTCACAGCAAACGCACGCTGTTGTGCCGCTTACGTCTTTGACGCTTGGATTTGCGCTCATTTTCGCATCCCCAAAAAATGCAATGCTGTATCTCAACACGCCTAACAAATAGGGTTTGCTTGCGCGCGGTGTAGCTTCCCCGTTTAAGAATTGTTCGTCGCGTCAAATTGTGTTTCGTGCACAAAATATATTTCGATAGAATTTGTATTGTGAGTAAGCAAGGGTCGCTTCCACACCCCATGCAACTTTGCGTGCCAACCTCCGAACCGCCCCCCCCCACCCGTGACCGGTGACAACCCGTCGCCTGGTTAACAGCGTGGTCTTGTGCGACACCGTGTGTGTCCCCTTTCAGTATACCCCTGCCGTGCCGCGCCGCCGGATGTGCCCGGTGCCGCTGCCGCGTCTCCCCCCCCCGTCGCAACCCTGGACGCCCTGGCCCACACCCGCCTGCCCGGCACCCGTATCCTGTGCACCAAAGTGATTTATCGTCTGGGCTCTTCCCTACATTTGCGGCTTTGCCAGCTGCGTCACCTTTTTTCTGCATCACACGCAGCCCAGGGACCCTGCTGGCCGGTGCACACGACGCCATGATGTTGCCTTCTTCTTGACCCAAAAACACACACATCCTACACCTGATACGACCTATTTTGCAACCTCCTAGTCCAGATCGTATTCCATCCTGTGTATCAGTGAATCCAGGGCCTTGACCCAAAACACTGCATTTCCACCCGTAGCAGGCTCTTTGCAGAGTCCCACATCGGCAGAACTCTACTTGTCATTTCGTGACCGACAAAATGCTACCGGGCGCCCTTGACCCTCCAGCTCCCTGACCCGGCACATTGCGATCGCGGCAGCGCTGGCTTTGTCCCTCGCCACGAACTTCCCGGCCTGGTTGGCCTGAAGACCGCGCACCTCAGGGTACAGCACTACTTTTTTCACCTCCTCGTCCGTCAACGCCTTGTACTCCTTTTCTACGTCCCACAACAACGCTCTACTGCGCCGCTGTTCACCTCTCTTTTGGCTCTGAGCTGGACTCCCCGCTGTCTTGGCCTTGCCGTCTCCACCACGCCGCCGGATGGCGACCCAGCGCTCACGCTTGCACCACAGTGCCACAAGCCGCTTCTCTGCATCCGGCACTCGTGGCGGTTGCCCGCTGGTGCCTTCTTCAGCAGGGTCGCACGGCACAGTGTGGGCCCGCAGCTCCCGCTTGCTTGTGTTGGGGTCCTGTTCGAAGAAGGGCACTCGGTACACTTTGCGCTTGACCTCAGCGGTCTCCAGGTCGTACTTGGTGGTACCCCATTCATCGGTGACGTGTGGCGGCAGGCACCGCGGTACCTGGGGCAGCTTCTGGGCTGCAATCGATGTAGCCCGGCACACCCGCTTGAGGGCCTTGAACATGCCGGACGTGGGCACCGCCAGCTCTCCTCGGCCACTGGCTGGCATGGACATGCCTGCCTCTCCGTAGGCCACCTGCAGCAGGGGTTTTCTCGCCTCGAGTTGCTGGTCGCGCGCCAGCACCGCCGATGCCTCCCGAAGCACCTTGGCTACGAAGCCATCCAGAATACACCGCTTGCCACTGAAGACACCCAGTCTGCAGCGGCGCTCGGTGCGCCGCAGAGCTGAACGCCACCAGTCTGGAAGGATGTCTGCCGTTTGTATGGCGTACTGCAGAATCTCGCCGGACGTGGATGCGCGCAGCGCCGTGCTGTGCAGCTTGGCCTCCGCGGGCGTTGTTAGGTCGCTGTAGTCGCTGGCCTCCGCACCGCTGTCCTGCTCTTGCTCCTCCGTGTTCTCTCCTGCAGCAGCGATGTTGGTCTTGGAGCCGAGGTCGCACAGCTTCTTTATCAGGTCCGGCCCCATACGGCTGACCCGCTTGCGCGTGTACGTCCGGATGCCAGACCGGTTGTGGAACTCGCCTCTGGTCAGGCGCCAGGTGTGTGTCTTTCCTTGGAGGTCGACCAGCACCACCGTGGCGATCACGCAGCGACCGGGGTCCCAGCCCAGCACCGCAACTGTCTGCATGCTGCAGCCCTCCTCCATGCCCAGCCCTTGCAAGATGGCGGTGTTGATCACGTCTGCAATGGTCGTGTCGCCGTGCTTGCACTCTGATGGCGGCTCCTCACACGCCTCGCGCACCTTCTTGGCACGTTGTGTCTTGTGGAGGCGGGCTCTTACCCCCGGCACTGTGCGGGTGTACTGCAGGCTGGTTGCGACGCCGTCAGTCACCATCATGCCGTCAAAGCCGGTGTTGCCCATCCGGAGCCTGGGGTTCACCAGTGAGGCCAGCACCGCCGCTTTCTTGTCGCCCAAGGCAGCCACCGTGTCCAGCCAGGGCGCCAGCTGCTGTGGGTCGGGCAGCAAGGCCTTGCACTCGTCGATGATCTGCGCCTCCATATCGCGCTGCTCCTTCTGCCTGTGTGCCAGCTCCTCTTCAGTTTCGCCCGGTTCTGGGTCCATGGCAGGACTTGGGAGTAGATCGTCCAGACTCCACTTCTTAGACTGCATGATTGCATGCACTGCTGCTGGCATCGTTTGCATTGCTTCAGCATCGGCTGCTAACCACTCTGCCACAGACGGACGTGCTGGGAACAGCTCTTTGGCCAGTCCCAACAAGGTTCGCTGATCCAGGCGAATGTGGTGGGCGGCAACCCTGGCGACCGGCATCAGCTTCATGCGCCGCACACCCAGGGCTTGGAAACGCTGCTGCAGCCAGAAGCGAAAGCGCATTGTGGTGGCAAAGGCTGTGTGGGACTTGCCAACCTTGTCGTCAAGGTACGCGGTGCTGTCCAACTTCAAGCGGCTGCGAACCTCCACACACACGTCGCGCAGGTGCCGTGGTAATCAGCGGCATCCCCTGGCCGCCTTCCTCCTGACCGCCACCGGTCATCACTCGCACCGTCAGCGCGCTGCACCGCGAGAGGCGCCCCGCCGGCCACACGCCCAAGGCCTCCGCAAGGTCCACTGTCAGCTCCGCCTCCCGCCCGGCGTCGTCCACGCACGCGTGCAGCGCCCTGCAGCTGCGCCTCGCCCCCGCCCAGCCGCGCGCGCCCAGGCCCATCATCGCCTCGCCAATGGGCCCGTGGCCTAGCACCCGCAGCACCAGCAGCAGCGCGCTCGCCTCCGCGGCATCAGCGGCATCAGCAGGAGCAGCGGGCGCCGCTGCCTTCGCCGCCGAAGGTGCTGCCCGCTGCATTTCACAGTCGCGGGCGCTTTGTTGCTGGCTAGCGTAGCTTGGCGTTCATATATAAAATCGTGGAGCGAAAGAGCAGTGGTTGCAAGAGTAAGAAAGCTCGTGAGGTGGAGTTTTGGCATTCAATGCGCGCACAGTGTGGTCACAGGAAGTAGCGAGTCATTCGCTGGCAATTAGAGTAGTGAGGCTACTACTTCCTCCTTTGAGCTCGGCGCAGCCCCCATCGCGACGTTCCCCATGCCGCATGCGCAACGCACTCCTCGCGACAAATCGCACACGAAGGTCGAAGACCGCATTAGCCCCCACAATTGTAAGGTCAACAAACAATAAGATAGTGCGTGCCCTGCTCTAAAGCTTTGAACCGGCTTTTGCCTCGCATGTCGCGAGAGGCATCAGGCTTTTTGACGCGGCTTCTGTAAGCTGCGAGCGCTCTTCGCATCTACCAGGATTGTGGCGTGGGCGGCGGCGGGGACGGGGCGTCTCGCGGTGCGTCGGTGTGGCCGTGTGCCCGGCGTGTTTCGCATGTCTTGGGCCCCGCCCAGCCCCCCCCAGCCATGCCCAGCCCTACATCCGCCCTCCGTACTACGTACTCGCAGGCTCGCACCTCAGCGCTAATTAGCAGCTGGGCAGCATGTGGCGCTGCAGTGTCCAAACCCGAGTGCCGGCGGTCCAGCGCGACCCGCAGCTGCACGTGATGCGCCTCCTGGTCTGTGTGCTGGCCTGCACCCTGCCAGAGGAGGTGGCCGCCCTGCACCTGGCGGAGCAGGGTGTGGACGATGCGGCTAGCGTCCTGGCCAGCATGAGCAAACGCAGCGTCATGGCGTTCCTTCGCCGCGTGCTCCGCGCCGGCACCCCTGAGCCAGCCTGGGGCCTGGGCCTGGGCGACACTGACGCCGCCGACTTGAGCTGCCTGCACCGGTACCTCGGCAGTGAGTGCCGGGGTCATCTACCGCCGCCCCGCTCCCGCATACATACCCTCGCCCCCACACACGCCCTCTGTGCTATTACGCTTTGCGCAGGCCTGTTCACGTGGGCGAGTAGTGGCGCTCGTGTCTTCAGCGCACTGCAGGCGAGCAACATGGTGCGCATCGTGGAAGCCGGAGACGCATGCACTGTGTGTGTGGAAGACCGCTTCACGCAGAGCTGCGGTGAGCGCCAAGCAAAAAAAATGCAGAGAACCGCCCGCCCGTCTGTCTCACTGCCTGCCTGTGCGCCCCCAAATCCCTTTGTCTATACACACGTGCCGACCCCCTGCTGCAACACATACACAGAGCTGTACTTGGAAAGCAATGCTGCGGCTGCTGCCGCGGATAAGGACGAGGGCGAGGTTGTGGAGCTGGTGGCGCCTACCAAGCGAGCCCGCCCAGACACCGTGTACACGACTATCTACGCGGCGCCGCAGCTGGTGCAGCTAGTGCAGCTGGTGCCGATAGTGCAGCTGGTGCCGCAGCTGGTGCAGCTGGTGCCGATAGTGCAGCTGGTGCCGCAGCTGGTGCAGCTGGTGCCGCTGGCGCACTTCGCCCCTGCTCCCATCGTCCAGTTTGTGCAGCCTCAGCTACAGCCGCAGCCCGCCCCGCAAGTGCCCGCCAACCCCGCCCACACGCACGGTGACCCGCCCGTGTCCCCGCAGGCCCCTGACCGTGGGCGGCAAGTGAAGCGCGTGAGGTTCGCTCTGTAACATATGGCGATTGCATTGTCTTTTTTTGTGAGTCAGGCAGTGCAGTGTTGTGCTAGGAGGGAATGAGCGGCTTGAAAAGACAGTAGGTGACCAGTGAGACGTTGAGGTTGAAGCTGGGACCGCGGCTGGCGTTCAAGTAGACGCGGAATGCAGTGCAGTGTGTTGTGCTACACTCATGTTGATTTATGAAATGCAACGTTGCCGCTCCAACTTTATCTGGTCTGAGGGCATGTACTCTCTTGTGTTTCGCATGCAAGCATTGGAGTTTGCTGAGCACCTTGGCCCTGCAAAGGCAGCACACAAGCTTGGTATTTCAAGAGTCACCCTTTGGCGCTGGCAAGACAAGTTTGTCAGCCCTCGTCTTCATCACACTCATGTCAAGGCACGTAAAAACAAAGCCGTGCGGATTCAGTCCCTTGTAAAGCAGTTGTTGAAAGACAAACCCTGTACGACAATACATGAGTTACAGTGTCACTTGCATGCGCGCGGTATTCAGGTTTGTCTGGATACAGTTCGACAAACTTTGAAGTTGATCAGATACTCTCGAAAGCATATGCTTAGCTCCGGGGGGAGCGAAGCGAAGCGGAGCGACCACCGGGGCTGAGCAGGGTTTAGCATGGGGGCCGTAGAACGGCCGTAGCGGTCTTAAGCTCGCTCCTCTTCACAGTTCGGCATTCTGCCTCTCTGTTTAGAGTAGCTCACACCGCTTATTGAGCGGTCTTCTCAAGCCTTCCAAGACTCTGCACTGATTGAAGGAGCTTCTTCGTCGTCATGGTGAACACTCGTGCAGGCAAGAAAACTGCTGAGGCAAATGCCCTGAATGCTAAGAAGCCGGCCGCGAAGGGCAAGGGGAAGGGCAAAGGCTCGGCGAAGGGACCGGCTGAGAAGATCGCGGGCAGCCGTCGCAAGCCTCCCGCCAGGAAGCAGCAGGCCACCGCGACCACAAAGGTCCCCAGCCAGATTCCGGAGAAGGAGAAAACGGCGGAGTCGCTCCCGAAAGGGAGCGAGCGATCCCGCTCGGCCGCATCCTTCCGGGACTTCTCACAGTGGCAGGCCAAAGTGGGCGAGCACCTTGCAACCGCGCTAATCCCGGCACTGAAAGAGGCGCTGGCGCCGCGGTCCACGACCGCGCCGGCCCCGGCCGCACCGGTCGTTCCGGCCACGGCGCCCGCGGCGCCCTCCCTTGTCCCCCCGCCCGCGGCTTCCCCGCAGACCGCCGCTGCTGCTGCCGCCCGCACGCCGGGCACCGCCGCGACCGCCTCCCCCGCGGCCGCAACCGCCACGGCCACCCCAGTGGACGGCGGCGAGGCCACCTCCATCGAGGACAACAAGATGGTGGTGCTGGCTAACGTGGCGTACAAGGACCTAGCCTCCGGCTACGCCAACATGCACAGCTTCTACCACCGCATCGCGCTGCTCGGCCTGGCGAAGACCAAGTCCAACGACGCGTGCAGGCCCTACCTCCGCGCCATCGCGGGGCTGTCCCTGAACGCCACCAAGGTGTACAAGCTGCACGGCAACGAGCCCAACAACGCCGCGCGGCTGGACGGCTGCCTGGCCTACATCCACGAGTCCATGAGCCGCGTGTGCGACGATGTCAACGCCGGCTACGACGCCGACCTGGCGAAGTCCTGCCTGGCCGCGGCCGCCAAGAAGGGCAGCGGCGGCAACGGCGGCGGCGGCGGCAGCGGCGGCAACGGCGGCAGCGGCGGCAGCGGCGGGGGCAAGAACAAGGGCAAGGCGCAGCAGGGCAAGCAGCAGCAGGACGAGCACCCGCCCTACCGCGGCAACAAGGACTACAAGGACCGCGACAACGACCACTACCGCCGCGACCGCCGCTAAGCATGAGTATGGGGTCGTAGGGTTGGGCCCGGGCTTTCCTCCTTGCCTCCCCAATCACACCTCCCCCTCCGTAGGTCAGTAGTAGTCGCATCACTAGAGGGTGGCGTGGGCCGCGAGGTTGGGCCCGGAGGGAGGGGAAGGGGGGAGGCGGGAGCCGGGCGGGCCTAGCTCTCTCTGCTCATGGGCCAGGCTGGAGGTGCCGCGCCACCCCAGCCTTGGCCGCGGCCTCGCTGCTCGGCCGCGCCCGTCAGCAGGCAGTCGCCCGCGTGCGACCGGACTTTTCCGCCCGCGTGTGGACTGTCCAGCCGCCCGCGTGCGGCAGCGTGCAACTGTCTGGGGCCTGCCTGTCCGCTGTCTCTCTTCCTTCCAGCATCCAGCAGCCATTTCAACCCGAGTCCCAACCCCAAAAAATGCAGGATGGACTTCGTGAAGAAACTTTTCAAGTACGACAGCAAGAAGAAGCACGAAGCTCAAGACGCCCTAGACGACGCTCACCGCGCGCTCAGAGCAGACAAGGCGCAGTTCGCGACGCAGCGGGCGGCACCGGCGGCACAGCCCGCAGCGGCCGCAGCGGCACCGGCAGCAGCGCCGGTAGCCGCCGCCCGCCCGCCCAGCGACACAGCTGCCACCGGCGACCGGCAACTACCCCAGACAGCACGCGCACCGGCACAGGCACAGCGCATCCGCCACCGGAAGGAGGCGGCACCAAAGCCCTTGTCAGATGAAGGTACGATGCAAGACGCGGGCTTCCCATTTAGCGCAGACAGTCCCGGCGAGGCGGAAGGGCCAGCAGGGACACCGTCGGCGGCCAAGCCACCACCACCAGTGATGCGGGGCCGCCTGCGCGCCTGCCTCAGTGAGTGGGAGAAGTGGGTAGACAACCCGCTAGTACTCAGCTGGGTGCGAGAAGGGTTCCAGCTGTCATGGGAAGGCGGAATAGCACCGCCCCCGCACCACGGCAAGAACCACGCCTCCGCTCTTGAGCACGCTGACTTCGTGGATCAGGCGGTCTCTGACCTGCTCGCCGCTAAGTCCATTGAGCCCGCTCCCGCCAAGCCCCGCATGGTCTGCCCGCTAGGAGTCGTGCAGCAGGGTGAGAAGTTCAGGCTGATCTACGACGGCCGCCCGCTCAACGACTACCTCCACGCCCCCAAGTTCCGGTATGAGGACCTGAAGGCCGTGTCTGGCTGGCTGCTGCCCGACGACTTCATGTTCACGCTGGACCTGAAGTCGGGGTACCACCACGTCGATATTCGGCGAGACTTCTGGACCTACCTGGGCTTCGAGTGGAGGGGGCGCTTCTACGTCTTCACACAGCTGCCGTTCGGCGTTTCCTCTGCCTGCTGGGCCTTCACTAAGCTCATGCGGGCAGTGCTGCGCGGCTGGCGGTGCCGTGGCTGGCGCTGCGGCGGCCTGCTCGACGACCAGTTCCACGCCGACCAGGACCGGGCGACGCTGGTACGGAGGCGGGAGGAAGTGGTGGCACAAATGGAGCGGTTGGGGTTCGTGGTGAACAGGGAAAAGTCCATGCTACGAGAGGTGTCGCAGCGGGTCAAGTACCTGGGCATGATCCTAGACACCAAGGCGGGGGTGTTCGAGGTCCCGCAAGAGAAGCGGGCCAAGGCCATGCAGGCTATCGACCACGCCCTGTCTGCCCGCCGCCTACCCGTGCGCACCGTCGCCTGCATCAAGGGCCAGCTGTTGGCCATGTCCTGGGCCTTCGGCCCCTGGTCGCGCCTGCGCACCAGGGGCCTCGGCCAGCTCATTGAGACCCGCCGCTCCTGGAGCTCCCACCTTGCGTTGACAGGCGCCGCCCGCGAGGACCTTGAGTTCTGGCGAGACTACTTCGACCACTTCAACGGTCGGCGTGGCCTGTGGCAGCCCCCGCACGTCCACTCCCTCATCTTCTGCGACGCCGCCGGCAAGAGCGATGCCTCCCTGGGCGGCTGGGGGGCCTGGACGGTGCTAGACGGCAAGGTGGTGGCGGCGCGCGGCGACTGGGACGCCCGCATCAGCTCCTACGGCTCCACTCCGCAAGAGCTGCAGGCCGCCTTCAACGCGCTACACTCGTTTGAGCGGTCGGCGGGCCTAGACGGGCAGGCTGTCCGCATCATCACGGACAACCTTAACGCCGCCAACATCATCAACAAGGGCTCCGCCAAGGCTGACAACTGCTACGCAGTCGCCTACCAGCTGCTGTGGTGCTGTGTAGAGCGCGACATCCGGCTCGAGGCGGAGTGGAGGCCGCGGGACCGCAACCAGCTCGCAGACTACCTCAGCAAGTACCCGGACCCGGACGACTGGGCAGTGTCAGACGCCGTCTTCAGGCGGCTCTCCCGGCTGTGGGGGCCGTTCGAGGTGGACCTGTTCGCCTCGCACAACACCCACCGCCTGCCAGTCTACTACTCGGCATACTTCACGCCCGACACCTCCGGCGTGGACGCCTTCCGCTTCAGCTGGGGCCGGGCGTGCTGGGCCTACCCGCCGTTCGGCATGCCCCTACGAGTGCTGAAGCACGCTAAGGCCTGTCGCGCGCGGTTGTGCCTGCTCGCACCTGTGTGGCCAACGCGGGACTGGTGGTCCTTCCTCACGGGCGATGGGAGGCGGTTCAGGGACTTCGTGCACGGGGTGGTGGCGCTAGGAGCGATAGGGTCGGCGCTGGCGCCGGGGCAGCGCGTGCCCCGCCGCGCAGACTCCTGGGATGTGATGGCCCTGCTGCTGGACTTCGCAAAGCCCTCGCCCCACCTGATCTCCGTGCCCCCCGACCGCGTGCAAGCGCGCCCGCAGAGGCGCGCCTGAGGGAGCAGGCCCTGCTGGGGCCGCTCGCGCAGCTGGCGGACGCGGAGCTGCGGGAGTTGGCGCGGGACTTCTCATCGGCAGTCGAACGCCGCCTCGCCACCAGCTCGCAGCAGCAGTACCGCGCCCCCTGGCGCGAGTTCCTGGCTTGGTGGCAGCGGCGGAACCTTCCCGTGTCAGTCTACGACGCAGACCCCAACATCATCGGGCTGTACCTCTTCGCCGTCTTCAAGGCCTCACAGGCCGCTGGCGTCGGCGAAGGGCGGGTGCGGCAAGCCAGCGCCGCCATCCACCACAACTTCGTTGCCATCGGGCGGTCCTCCCCGACCAACCACCCCACGTGCAAGGCGGCGCGAGAACTCGCGCGGCGGCTGCTGGTCCCCCGCGCGGCGCCCCGGGGCGCCTTCACGGCCGCGGACCTGTCCAGGTTCGTGGCCCGCCACGGCGGGCAAGACGCGTCGCTGCTGGGCGTGATGTACTGCGCGTGTGTGTCGTTGATGTACTTTGGCTTCTTGCGCTTTGATGAGCTGGCGGAAGTGTGCGTGCACCGCGACCTGCTAGTGCTGTCCAGCACCCACGCAGAGGTCTTCATCCCGCGCTCCAAGACCGACCAGCTCTGGCGCGGAGCCTGGGTCGTGGTGGCCCGCACCGGTGGGACCACCTGCCCGGTGGGGCTCGTGGAGCGGCTGCTGGCCATGGGCGGCTACCAGCTGGCACCCAGCACCCCGGACGAGGACGTGGGGCCCCTTCTGCGGCCGGTGCGCACCGGCCGCGGCGGGCAGCGGCTCCAGCGCCTGGTCGGCACAGCGGCCAACCCGGTGCACAGCACGTCCTACAGCACGTTCGCGCAGCGGCTGAAGACGCTCTTCGCCGCGGCCGGCCTCGCAGCGGACCTTACCTCGCACTCCATGCGCATCGGCGGCAACAGTGCCGCCGAGGAGCAAGGCATTCCCGCCTCGCTGCGCATGGCGCACGGCCGCTGGCTCTCCCCTGCCATGGTGGAGCTGTACACGCGGCGGCGCGCCGACGCCGCCATCGACCTGACGCAGCGCATTGCACCTCGCTGATCGCAAGTGACTCCTCTTATCTCTTCGGTCTGCAGTGTAAGTGCCATTTGTCAGCGTCGAAACCCTGGCCCCCTCTCAGCCTGGTTCAGCACCTCGGTCCGGTTACAGCTCAGCTTAGTTATAGCGGAGGCCGTTGGCCACCAGGCTAAACATATGCTTAGCTCCGGGTAGAGCGAAGCGAAGCGGAGCGACCACCGGGGCTGAGCAGGGTTTAGCATGGGGGCCGTAGAACGGCCGTAGCGGTCTTAAGCTCGCTCCTCTTCACAGTTCGGCATTCTGCCTCTCTGTTTAGAGTAGCTCACACCGCTTATTGAGCGGTCTTCTCAAGCCTTCCAAGACTCTGCACTGATTCCCCACCCATTCCGAGCCTCTCGGCTCGCCCCTCCCTCAGGCTGCTCGGTGCTGTGCGCGGCGTCTTCGTGGCGGTGCTTCTGGCAGCTTTGTGGAGCGGGTTGGGTTGGGCTTGGTGTGGTCTGAGCCGGACGGGGCGGTGGACGGGCGTGTGCTCCCCGCCGTGATTCCCTGGGCCGGGGGAGGGTTTGGGGGGTTCGTTTCTAGTGCGGCGCCCAGGCTGCGGCAGGTTTTTTTCCTTGTGCTCGGTTCCCGTTTTTACCTGCCGCTCGTTTTGCCTGGTGCCTGTTCTTCTTTTTGCAGTAAGCGAGTGGCCCCTACTTTGGACTGCGAGCAGGTAGCCTGTTCACCCAAAAAAATCCCATCCTCTGGGCGTACAGCATGCTGCTTGGGCGCAGGCAGCGGCGAAGGCAAAGCAGACACTGTAGGATCCGGTGGCAATGCGGCCGTGTTGTAGCAGTGCATGCAGTGCAGCCCCTTCCCCCCCCATCATGTTGTAAGGCGTGGAAACACGCCGGTTTCTGGGAGCGCAGGTTACATTGGGGATTTGCACACACGCGCTTGTCAGCGCGGCCAAACGAGGTTTCGCAGGGCATCAGGGTTGTAGTGGCTACACTGCATGCGGGCGAGGGCTGGAATGGATGCGCGGGGCTGCCTGGCGCGCAACGGGAGCCGAGCACGCCCGAGCACGCCCGAGCATGCTCGCAGCCCGAACTTGTGGCCGCGCACAGTCGCGGTTTGATTTGCATGTCCCAAGCGCTAAGTAAAGCTGCATTTGAACAAATTGTGATGTATCAGTGTCTCCGCACACTGCGGGCGCGTGGGCGAGGCGGCCCCGCGCCCGAGCACGCACGAGCATGCTCGCGGCCCAAAGTGAAGGCCGAGACGCTGTTTGCTGTCCTATGTCTGGAAACAAGCGCTCATTATTCCTAGATTATGTAACAGCAAATTTGCGCATTTGAGCGCAAACTATGGTCGCAACACCGCACCGCAAGGGCCCGAGCACGCGTGAGCATGCTCGCGGCCCAAACTGTGGGCCCACCCCTGCCGGCGCGCGCCCTTGCAGAAGAGCCCTTACAGAGGTGTACAATTCATACTAGTTGAAGCATACATAGTACAAGAGAAGCTAGTGATGAGGAGCGAGGAGTCTAAAGGTCTTGCCGAGTCATCCGAAGTTGCAGCCCTCTGCGGGGTCTCTGCTGGAAGTTCTGCAGCAAATTTGCATTGGAAGGCAACTACTGTGCGGCGAAGGCGTCGGCATAGCAGGCAAAGGCGAAGGTAATGAGCTGCAGTCTAAGCAGCGCGCCGGTTTGACCGCAGGTTCACGGCACGCTGTGCTGGGACATAATGTTACTTTCTCTACTGTCTACATTGGTGTAATGTATTGCATCCATTACAGTATAACCAGCTCTTGTGCGTCCTTGTGCTCGCTGAGATTGGGTGAATGCCCGATGCCACTCAACCTCACTCATGCTCTCAACCTGCACACATTCAGGCCATAATTTCTCAAGCAATAATTTCACTATTAATATTACTATGAAGACATTCAATTAACTACGTATGGGAGACAGTGTACCAAAAAAAGGCCCAGGCCGGCCCAGGAAGAACTCACACAAAGAATTCTTTGTTACTTTCAATGAGGATGGAATGCCCATTGATATCCCGCGTTCTAGAAAGCCTCAGCCAGCTATAGACCCTATCGCTGCAGCGCAGCCGACTCCGCAGCCTGCCAGAGCACCACAATTAGCACCACCATCATCATCAGCAGCAGCAGCAGCAGCGCGTAACGTGGCAGAGCTGCCATCGGCATCAGCCTTTTCAGAAGGCACCTCCTTCGACGATGTTGTGCAACCAAGCCAAAAATTGCCGCCAGGGCCAGGGCCCAACGGGCTGTACCACTGTTGCAATGCCTTGGCGTGCCCTGTCAAACATGAGCCGGTGGAAGTACTTGCAGTGTCTGGCCTGGCAGCTTGCATTGGCCAGCTATTTCCGGGAGCAAGTCTCCAGCCGGTTGCTGCGTCAAGGTCCAAATCAGTGTACTGCGTGCCAGCGGACCGCAGCTTGAAGCGGTTCGTCCTGTCCACATTCCGGACTGTCACGTTCGCGGACGGCCAGCACATTGCCTCGTGGTGCACATGCAATCCGGCCTGGCGTGGCAAGGCGAAGCTCTTCGACTGTGATGCCAGCCCGTGGACGCGTGCCGATGGCCTCCAGGCGTTGGGCCACGCGTGCGCGCACCTGCGCGCGCTCAAGGTGTGGTGCTCTGAGCTCATTCTATTCATTCTAGCTAGCCTTTGGTTGACATCATACGTCCTTGTTTTCCTGCAGCTGTTGTGCAATGAATGGCGAGCCAAGCAACACGAGCAGCCCCTCCATCCGCTGCTGCGGTCGCCGGAGCCAGACCCACCAGCAGCAGTGCAGTTGCTGCGCTTTGCGGCGTCTAGCCAGGCATCACACCTGCGAGGCGCTTGTCTGGTCGGCACGCCGCTGGCAGGAGACGCTGCCGTTGTGCTGTGTGCGGAGGGCACGCCGCGTTGCACTGTGTGCTCAAACTCAAGGGAATGTCCCCACGTGAAGCAGGTCACTGGCGGGCAGTCCGCCCCTACCGTGGCCGCATTTGATGCTGACGCGGTAGATGACCTGGCGTCTGTCATTGAAGCATATGTGGACTCAAGCACGGGCAAGATCAAGGTGCAGTCAGTGTCGCAGGTGGGTTTTGCTGGTTGTGGAGAGGGCTGGCCTGTGTGTGCCGGTGGGGTTGCTGCAACACGGCACTGCATGCGGACGCGACGATGTGCCCATTCTGAATGCAGGAGCGCATTGATGATGGCTTCACGGGCAATCTGCGCGTCTACCCGGAGTTCAGCACTATGCCAGCACAGTTCGCACCGCTAGTGCTGCCCGGAGCACGGTGCCGTTGTGGGCGGTCTTGGGAGGACGCTTCCCTGGCCCGCTCCTACCCCCAACGCAAATCAGTGGTGTACAGTGTCACGTGGTTTCGCGAGGTTGACGTGTGCCATCGTGCCTGTGTGTGCGGGAACAAGCTGAACTGCAACTTCGCTGAATATGGCATCCTGAATCGCAACAATGCTGACTTGTTCAGCCACGAGCTGCTGCAGTGGTAAGTGGTGTTGGCTACACACGGCTACACACGGCGCAGCACTCGAAAGGGTGAGGGCTAATCTCTGTGCGCATTGCAGGTATTCGGTACAGCTGGCGACAAGCCCGGTGCCATTCTACGCCATCTGGCGGACGGTGGTAACGAGCTACGTCAACAGAGGGCTGCTTCTCAGCCGCGAGCTTGGAGATGACAGCCAGCAGGTGGGTGCAGCTCCAGCTGCAGCGCTAGCTCAACAACCTTGTTTTTGCCATGAGCTGGGCTCGCGGGCACCCGTACCTTGAGCCGCGTGCGGTCTTGAGCCCACGTCTTGCCTCCGTCCGCCCTGCTGTGTGTGCTTGGGATGCAGGTGCCCCTGGCGCCGCCCACGCGTCTGGCGTCGCGCCCCGGCGCGCCTGCCACTGCCGGCGCTGGCTCCGCGTGCGACCACGGCCGGCCACCTGACAGTGGCGCGGCTGGCGGCGCAGGCGGCGCGGGAGCTGGAGGGCAGCACGGACGCATGGGCAGCAGTGGCGGACTTGGCGGCAGCGGCGGTGACACCGCACTGACGGGCGCTGCGCGTGACGTGAGTGTTGGGAGGTCGCCTGTCGGATAGAGCACGCGCCAGCCATCAGCTCTGAGTGCTTACTTTCTTGCTTGTGCAGCAGCCGCCGTCGTGCTCGCGGGCACCCGTACCTTGAGCCGCGTGCGGTCTTGAGCCTACGTCTTGCCTCCGTCCGCCCTGCTGTGTGTGCTTGGGATGCAGGTGCCCCTGGCGCCGCCCACGCGTCTGGCGTCGCGCCCCGGCGCGCCTGCCACTGCCGGCGCTGGCTCCGCGTGCGACCACGGCCGGCCACCTGACAGTGGCGCGGCTGGCGGCGCAGGCGGCGCGGGAGCTGGAGGGCAGCACGGGCGCATGGGCAGCAGTGGCGGACTTGGCGGCAGCGGCGGTGACACCGCACCGACGGGCGCTGCGCGTGACGTGAGTGTTGGGAGGGAACAGTCGGAATTGCCGCCTGTCGGATAGAGCACGCGCCAGCCATCAGCTCTGAGTGCTTACTTTTCTTGCTTGTGCAGCAGCCGCCGTCGTGCCATGAGCTGGGCTCGCGGGCACCCGTACCTTGAGCCGCGTGCGGTCTTGAGCCTACGTCTTGCCTCCGTCCGCCCTGCTGTGTGTGCTTGGGATGCAGGTGCCCCTGGCGCCGCCCACGCGTCTGGCGTCGCGCCCCGGCGCGCCTGCCACTGCCGGCGCTGGCTCCGCGTGCGACCACGGCCGGCCACCTGACAGTGGCGCGGCGGAGGTGGGTGTCACGCTAGCTTGCTGTTGTCTGCTGTCTGCAAATGCCATGCGGCTTGCTTTGATTTGGCTGGTCCTGCAACAGACTATGCGTGTCTTACGTGTTGTTGGCTTTACGACTTTGTAGGCGGCTCTGGGCTCAAGAGCACAGGACTTCACGTTCTTCATCAACAAACGCGCAGCGTAAGCATAGCCCGGACTTTGATTTGGTAAACTGGTTACGAGTCTCCCTGCATTGCAGATTTCAAGAGGCGTGGCTTAACTACATCGCGCTTCAAGACCCAGACTACAGTCGGGCGTTCCAATGCCGGTGTACCATCGACAAGTGCATGTACGTGATCGCCGACGGCATTCTGCTGGGGGTGCGCAAGAACAGGGTACGTCATTGGTACGCGTGTGCATGTTCCATGCATGTGCATTTACCTCGCTTTTGCGCAGTGCCACCTCCAAAAGCCCTGGGGGCCAGAAGTCATGGCGCAGGCGCACGCTGGGTCACTGCACCGGAACCGCATGCTGCTATCAGCTGTTAAGCGGAAGCTGTTTGAAGCGGCTCGTTGCAAAGGAATCCGATGTAACACCGTCGGAGTACAACGACCTGAAGTCTGAATGCAGCAAGGTCCCAGGGCTGTGTGACTACATCGTAAGTGACAATGTTTCACGCGGATGTCATACATGTCTAACACTACATTTTGCAGGCTTGCTATGCCCCCGCCGGGGCACACACGGTGGCCCCGGCAGCAGCCTCCGAGGAGTTGCGTGGCCTCCTGCTTGCCGTTGCCTCCGAAAGTCCTGTGTGCGCATATGTCCCGGGTGTCATGCACGGCCTTGTCCGTCAAGTGCTGCAGGCCGACATGCCATCGCCTGCTCTGCTGCTGGAAATCACGGTGCGTGGAAGGAGACGATCTCGATGCGCTGGGACTAATAAGTCTTTGTCTGCAGACGAACGCCCCCATTCTAGGTGCGTTCCTGGCCGTGGAGTTCAACGCAAACAGCGGGAGGCTGCCGCCACGGACACTCGACCTGCTCAAGGCGCTTCTCACGGTGGCTGAAGCTGCCTACGTGGCTGACAATTCCTACATCCAACTTACATGGCCACGGAAGGCACACGATGCCTTGGCACACCAGGACCCAGAGCTTCAAGGTACTGATGCGCCTTATACCTCCAATGCAGTGCAATGCAAGGTAGCCTGTGCGCCGCACCTTTGCACGTATTGCCTTTGCGCCACACCGCGCTTTCTCAGTCTGTGCTCTTGCTGCCCCTGGGCTGTTGGCACCTGCATGCAGCTGCCGCGGGCGGGTCAGGTGGGAGCCACGGCGCGGCGACGTTTGGCGCAAGTGGTGGAGGGCCGGCGGGCGGGGCAGGTGAGGTTGGGTTAAGGGCGCGTGCGGCCTTCACCATGTGTGGTGGGCGGGGTGGGAGCGGGAGCAGGCGGCCGGCGAGTGTCCGGGCCTGCCTTGCTCAGACCTTTTGCCTCTGCGAGCGATGCAAGGTAGCCTGTGCGCCGCGCCTTTGCACGTATTGCCTTTGCGCCACACCGGCGCTTTCTCAGTCTGTGCTCTTGCTGCCCCTGGGGCTGTTGGCACCCTGCATGCAGCTGCCGCGGGCGGGTCAGGCGGGAGCCACGGCGCGGCGACGTTTTTGGCGCAGGTGGTGGAGGGCCGGCGGGCGGGGCAGGTGAGGTTGGGTTAAGGGCGCGTGCGGCCTTCACCATGTGTGGTGGGGAGGGTGGGAGCTGGAGCAGGGCGGCCGGGCGAGTGTCCGGGCCTGCCTTGCTCAGACCTTTTGCCTCTGCGAGCGATGCAAGGTAGCCTGTGCGCCGCGCCTTTGCACGTATTGCCTTTGCGCCACACCGCGCTTTTCAGTCTGTGCTCTTGCTGCCCCTGGGCTGTTGGCACCTGCATGCAGCTGCCGCGGGCGGGTCAGGCGGGAGCCACGGCGCGGCGACGTTTGGCGCAAGTGGTGGAGGGCCGGCGGGCGGGGCAGGTGAGGTTGGGTTAAGGGCGCGTGCGGCCTTCACCATGTGTGGTGGGCGGGGTGGGAGCGGGAGCAGGCGGCCGGCGAGAGTGTCCGGGCCTGCCTTGCTCAGACCTTTTGCCTCTGCGAGCGATGCAAGGTAGCCTGTGCGCCGCGCTTTGCACGTATTGCCTTTGCGCCACACCGCGCTTTCTCAGTCTGTGCTCTTGCTGCCCCTGGGCTGTTGGCACCTGCATGCAGCTGCCGCGGGCGGGTCAGGCGGGAGCCACGGCGCGGCGACGTTTGGCGCAGGTGGTGGAGGGCCGGCGGGCGGGGCAGGTGAGCTTGGGTTAAGGGCGCGTGCGGCCTTCACCATGTGTGGTGGGCGGGGTGGGAGCGGGAGCAGGCGGCGGCGAGTGTCCGGGCCTGCCTTGCTCAGACCTTTTGCCTCTGCGAGCGATGCAAGGTAGCCTGTGCGCCGCGCCTTTGCACGTATTGCCTTTGCGCCACACCGCGCTTTCTCAGTCTGTGCTCTTGCTGCCCCTGGGCTGTTGGCACCTGCATGCAGCTGCCGCGGGCGGGTCAGGCGGGAGCCACGGCGCGGCGACGTTTGGCGCAGGTGGTGGAGGGCCGGCGGCGGGGCAGGTGAGGTTGGGTTAAGGGCGCGTGCGGCCTTCACCATGTGTGGTGGGCGGGGTGGGAGCGGGAGCAGGCGGCGGCGAGTGTCCGGGCCTGCCTTGCTCAGACCTTTTGCCTCTGCGAGCGATGCAAGGTAGCCTGTGCGCCGCGCCTTTGCACGTATTGCCTTTGCGCCACACCGCGCTTTCTCAGTCTGTGCTATTGCTTGCTGCCCCCTGGGCTGTTGGCACCTGCATGCAGCTGCCGCGGGCGGGGTCAGGCGGGAGCCACGGCGCGGCGACGTTTGGCGCAGGTGGTGGAGGGCCGGCGGGCGGGGCAGGTG